>WEIT01013746.1:555319-645740 GCA_013389985.1 Dryoscopus gambensis | reverse complement strand
GGCACTGAGCTTGCTGAATGCTGGTATTTGCTGTTTAGAACCTTATTGGTTTTGGAAGACCTACCAAGAAGATCACCTTTGTCACCCATGGGTTGGTCAGCAACCTCAGGTCCTACGGAGCAGACGTCTTCTCTATGTGCAGCGGACTCACCACCTACATGGCTTATGAAGTTCACGGTGAGTGCAAGCAAAGGAATTCTGTCTCTACGTGACCTGGCCTTTTTTCCTCTTGCGGCTACAGCAAAATTGCTGCTCTTCTACCTTGAGATTGACAGAAACTAAGCAACAAACATGCATCCTTGTAGATGAGCATCCACTGTTATGGAGAAGTGTATAAATCTGCTGAGATGCTGTCAGTTTCTTAATCACAGAAGTTCTTTTATTGAGGTCAAAAGTATATTTGTTTGAAATTTATTCCAATAATTCTTTTACTCTGAGGATTTAATCCTGAAGCAAAGTACATCAAAGTATTCTGAGCCTTTCTCCAAGCTGATTGTCTCCAACCCTCTTTGGGAAAACACTCTCCAGCTGAGGCTCCAAATGTTGCATTCCAGCATAGCAGCATTTCCACCTACTCACGGCTTGCTTTGCTTTAAGCTTGCTTTTAAGTTGAAAGAGCTCAATGTGATTGAAAAGGCGAGTGCAATGTGCCAGAGCTGTCAACGAATGCACAGAGCACTTAACAGCATCTAAGTCAGTGCCTCTTTATTTCCTGTGGGGTTTGTTTTTTTTTTTAATGTTGTTTGTCTAGGACCCCAACTGAATCAGGGATCATGTGTTTCACTTGATGTCCTCAAACTTGTGGACCTGAATTATTGTGGTGGCAGTATCAAGGCCTGAAAACCTCACCTTTCTTCAATCAAGTACCGAGGCTCCAGAGCTGCTCCCAAGCTGCTCCCCCGATGCCATTCTTCCCTCACATCTCCGTTTAGAGATGGTCTTGGGGATTTAGATGGTGAAACAGATCAACTTGTGACCGCATCTTTTAAATAAAGTCCTTCATTATGGATTAACTCCAGCTTGTTGGTCATTACTCTACCCTTTTTCACCTATGAACACCTCCACGAAAATTTTTTTATTGTCTTACTTCTGCCCCATTTGAGCCCTTTGAATGCTTTTATCATCACCAGCTTTCAATACAGGGCACACCCAGAGAGCTGGGCAAGTCCCAGGGTGTGTATGGTACAAACAAAGCATTCACAGTTAGGATCTTCCTTCCCTGTTCAGGGGAAGATGCCTCACATTAAATATCTTGATTCAGGGGGCACAAAAGGCAGAAGGAAAGAAGTGCAAAGCAGTGAATTTGCCTTTTTTAGGGGAAGAGGAGTCTCCTTCGTGGGATTTACATTGTTCTGTTCCTAAAATAAGGCAAGGTTGGGATTCTTGTTGCTCAAGTCTTTACAATTAACATTGAGTATTTCCTCCTCTCTAACAAAAATGGCAGGATGCCTCAGGTTATCCAGGTGAATACAAACCTGTCTTTAGTACCAATACCAGCCATGCAACATCCCTCAGTTTGTGGCTTTATTCTGTAGCAGGTTGAAAGGCTGCAGAGTTCACTGAGGCAAAGGTGTCTGAATTACTTGGCTGAGCCCACATCAGTCCCAGGAGAGGAGAGACACAGGCAGGCATTTGTTGCTGCCAATCTCCTTCCTTCTTCATGTTACACAAGTTCATTTAATTCCCCCACAGTCCATCAGCAATTTATCACTTTCATTCACCACATTTGACACCTCAAGCAAAGTACAAAGTGGATGTGAATCAGATGAAAAGCTGAGCACTCCACTCACAGCACTGGCAGACTCCTGCACCTCCTCGGCACTCACGGAGCCCCAGCAAGGCCCCAGGCAGGAGCAGAAGGACACAGTGTAGCCCTGAGCAGCACAAGTGAGAATTGGGCCTCCCCTTCCCAAAGAAAGTAAGGTCCCCTGGCTTTTCCAGGAACAGCTGCAACAATGATCCTCAGCAACGGATGGCAGAGTGTTCAGAGACATCAGTTCAGAGCGACACCGAGTCCCTGTCGCGCTGTTCTGGCAAGGCAGAGGAAGCTTTAGTGTGCAAACCCACCCTGAACTGCAGCCAAGGGCACAATCAGCACACAGGGACTGGCAGAGCTGCTGTCAAATACAAAGCACTTTGGGAGTTGGCAAGTGAGCTCCTCTGGGACTGCTGCTTCTGGAACCTGGAACAGTGAAAAAGCAAATCCAAATTACCACAGGCTCCTGGGCCATGGCTCTGTGTATCACTATCAAATTCAGAAAAAAAAAAAAAATCTACTTCCTAAGTAACAGGTGGCATAAAATGCCCCATGTCACTGCTCCTCCGCCACATGTTTTGCTACCTCTAGTTTATGGTCCCTTTCTCAATTCAGCCCTTAGTCCATAATCAGGTGCTACTCTCCTGAAGAGGCTTTGGGAAGATTCAGGGCCATGTCTGACAACCAGAAAGCAGATCCTGAATGAGCTCGGAAGGGAAGGTCAGCAAAAGAACTCAGCTATTCCTATGATCTAGAACCAACCTCGTGATCTCTCGGGACTCACTTAACATTTTTAACATAGCAAGACTACCACCTCCCTTGGTCTGAACAGTGGTTTTGGTTATAGGTACAGCTTCCGGCTGAGTCCTTTGCCACATCGGCGCAAAGCGTCACTACAAGTTCCCTGGGATCTGTGCTCTGCTTCTGATGATCTTTTTTTTCCATTTGAAGGTACTGTTAAATATATTGAACTTAACCATGACCAGTTTTCTTTCAGTTCCCTGTATGCAATGAATTCAATCGGGCTGGTATCAAAGCCTCCTCTTATCAGAGCACTTCCCCAGGAAACTCGTCATGCTTCTGTGAACACAGGGCACCTGCCAATAAGGTAAACCCATTTTCAGATTTGACTTTGGGCTATTATGTATAAAAAGTAAGAGTACACATCAATTACCAGCAGAGCTGGCCTGGCCTACCATTCAAATGGAGTTCCCTGTAAGTATACCTGTCACTTTCCCATAAAACTCTTAAGGCTGGGCAGCTTTTAAATGGTTTTGAGCTTTTCCTGGCACTGAGTGAACTCTTAGTGATTTCTATAGGGCTCACAGAGTGAAAATGCCAAAGGGGTGGGGACTGGAGGGTTGAAATCTCCCTTTTGGCAGGGATGGAACTCCACATGCCTACTCAAACGTGAAAGAGAGAAGTGCTCTGTTCCAGGGGTGGCACACACATGTGAGGCATCCACAGGACAATATTCTCTCCTTCACAACTCAGAGGCAAATCAACAGTCTCAGCAAGTCACGTAGAGTCAGGGCTCAGCTGTTTGCTGAGAGCCTGGGAGAACCATGAGACATGAGAGACCCCATGTGCACTCAGATCTTCTTCTTCAAAATCCTTTAAAATGAAAGTTTGTACCAGTTCTATGTTCGAGGGTATGTCTGCAAGATAATAATTGCTCACAATAGCTATCACAAATGAATTTATCATCATAACAAATAATTCTCCTGCATACTTAAATCCTCTTCAGCTGCATCCCACTGCAGGAAGAGCTGAGCCTGTACTCAAAGTAAACTGGAAGTCAGAATTATTTTAAGACAGAAAATAACTTCATGCAAGATAAGCAGTCACGATGTTAAAATGATGAGAATTTCAAATACTCCTTTCAGATTGCGATTGCTTCTCTTCTTGGTGGTTTCCTGGCTCCAGCTCTTGCTAACAGGGTGTTGTGAATGAGTGGTTTCAGTCACTTACAGAATCACCACAAAAGGTATTGGTAAAAGACGGTTTTAACATGAATTTGTGAAAGTACAGGTTAACCGAGTTCAGTGGCAAGGTTTAGTCTATTGCTTACTGCATGGATGAAACCTGCAAAGGAAAATCAAATTAAAATCACTTTAGAATGGCATACACAGATTCCAGGGGTAGAAAGAGCGAGGGTGCAAAGGGTTTAAGAGTATTTAATCATTGACTCATTTACAAGGTGATTCAAGAGGGTTTACTACAATTACAACAAAGGCTAAAATATAGATTCAAGATAGCAACATTCATACCCTAATCCTCATGCACACACAGAGGTCCAGAGTTGTCTACATCTATATCTATGTGTGCAAAAGTACCTGTTAAAAATTACCCTTGAGTTCACTGAAACAGGTCAAATGCCTTTGCATTTCTCAGTGGGTGAGGGTTGAGCCTCGAGGAGTGGGGGATGTCAGCCCAGTCTTCAGAGACAGTCTTGAGTATTGCAAACAGTCTTTTGAGTATTGCAAACCCGAGGATTTGCAAGCTCCAGGAGACATCCCACTCCAAGTGAGATGCTTGTGGAGCCCACTGCAGTCCACGGGAGCTCTAAGGCCTCACTTAGCACTGCTGTTCTTAGAGTCAAGAGATGATTGTCCTTAGTCCCCAGGAGATTTCCACCCTGGCCTATCCCAAGTTGGTAACTATGGTAGCACTCCACTCAGGCTATGATACAGGTAGATAATGTTCCAAGGCTGTCAGGGGATAAGTGATTGTCCCTTGTTCCCTGCCTAGGTCAGGCAACCAATGTTCCTGATACAATCAGTGTCACTCCCACACGTCCCACTAAGAGCTCCCAGTAAGGTCATGAAAACCAGGCTGGGATAAAGCCTGAATGTAAAGTCTCACACAACAGCACTAATGGCTTCCCAGCCTCCTCTCTGAGGCCAGAAGCTATCTCCCCTTTAATCTGATCTCCAAGAGCAATAATTTCCCAAAACATGGCTACTAGAGCTAATGCTTTATTGAGTGAAACACTACTGGGAATCCACAAACCTAAATCCTTACCTCTTTTAATCTTTTCCAAAAATTGGAACATTGAGAAAAACTCCAAGGAGTACCACCATGAAAGTTCACACCACTCTGGCACTGGGGTTATGCTTAAGCAGGAGAACACATCATACATGGGACATTGCTGGAGGAGGCAATTTACCTTTTACCAAGGTCCCTTGTCAGCCTCCATGACATATTTACCTAAACAATGTAATTGAAAGGACCAGTATTTTCTTTTCCAATGATTATTTGCTTTCTATAAAGCCTTTTTTTTTTTAAGTGTTTATCTTTGGCAATCCACTTCTTTCATTCAATGTATATTGTTTGCAACAAGAACTTTTTCTTTTTCAATAGGGCTGCATTGCACCCAAGGTGGTTTAAAAAAAAAAAAAATCATTGCTACAATGTGCAAGAGGTTTTGGCTTGACAAACAGGTTCCTGTACCACCTCAAGGAGACAAGGTAGGAGGGAAAATGAAAGTGCTGTGAAAATCAATTGACTGAGAAAAGGCTCCAAGAAGTGAAGAGAACCTTCTCAGCAGGGCTGAGTCGCTGTAAAAGTTCCTTCAAAAGTTGCATTGCCCATGAATAACCCTTTCCCTGTTACCACAGAAGTGTGTACAAGTTCTGAACTCCAGTTTTGGTTTTCCTAAATGCTGTTTTCTGCGTTTGTTTCTTTGATGCCCAGGGACCTGGGCCTTACCAATTGCCACCCAGAGAGAATCGCTTCATTATCTCGAGGAACAGACTCCAAAGCTTGAGCCCATATGGCAAATGCATCCAAGCCCTGTGCAGGGGAATTCCCTCCTACCTCGCTTATCCAGCTCCTGGTGAGTCTGCTACTGACAGCCTTTGTGGTCCAAAATAAAGACAGGTTAACAAGGTTGCCAATTACTTCCTGTCATGGTTAGACACTGAACACAATGCCAGTGCCCCATGAAAATATATTTTTACTGCTGTGAGATGTGATCAGGAACAGAGCAGAGCAGGCTCAGACTTAGGAATAGGAAAAAAAACTTTAATAAACTACATTAAGGAAAGAGACACACAGGAAACATGAAAACTCTCTGAAACATTCCTCCTCCTCCCAACTTCCACCCTTCCCACAATCAGACAAAACCTTGGATTTTCTGATCGGTTACCAATACTCAAATAATCAATTCTCAGTTCATTTAAGAAGAGAGGAGTCTCTCTTGCAAACCATAGTGTCCTTCCATGTCTGGTGCTCTCACCACCATCCATGGATTGAGACTGCCCTCAGGATTCAATGACGCTTTACCAAGTACCAGAAGCTCCTTTTTGGGACAAAGAGTCCCCCCCATTTTATAACCCCTGGGGCCGAGGGTTTCTTCTGCTGTGAAGAGAGGGGGCACAACCACACCCTCTTCCTGGTCTTCTGCTCCGAAGACAGAGGGAACCACCACACCCTCTTCCTGGTCTTCTTCGCTGAAGACAGAGAGCATTACCCCACCCTCTTCATCCTCTCTCCTTCTTCATCCACTTGGCATCAGCATCACTGCAGCAGGTCGCCTTATCTGGCATCCAGCCACTGCATCCACCTAACTGCAGTCTCACGTATTAAAGACAGATTGTTCAGTCTATGGCTATACAAGATAAGTCCAGCCAAAGCCACTCCATCATCTCCTCCCACCAAATTCTTCCCATCAATTTCTTTAACGTCACAGAATTCCAGGCTGTCTCTCTCCTCACTCCAAAACACTGCACAGGAGGATTCATGTTTCATAAAGCTTTCTTTTCCCCAAGGAAGAGAAGGGTTAAAAAGTCTCTGCTGCTACTGCCGTGCAGTCAGCTCCAGGACTCCCAAGGCCGGGAAACCTCCCCCGCTCCGTTCGGCTGGCACAGATGCAGTCTCTCTCTCTGGGAGGGGGGGGGAAAAGGGGGGGGTAGAGAACCATCTCTTCGTCTCTCCACCCTTCCATCCTGCAAAAAGCTGGCTTAGTCCATTCCCTTCCATCTCCTTCCCTCTCTCTCCGAGCTCCGGACTACCTCTCATCCTCAGGCCGAGTGACTTCGAGCCGCATGGCTGCCCCTCCCCCACCCAGGCCCAGGCCCAGGCCCAGGCCCAGGCCTCAGGCTGGGCGGGGGAGATCTGCTCCTTTCACTGACCGGAACACAAAAGGAAGTGCCTCCGTGAATCTCTCCTTTATCTCCCCATGTTCTCAGAGGTGACACATCTCCTTAGTGGCCACACCAGATGTCAGTATTCACTTCTAATCCATGATTGGTTTGACTACACCTTCCTTAAAAAACTTCCTTCCTGTCAAACCAGGACACTTCCTCACCTCCAAGTGAAGCTGAGTAAGTCCAGTATTGAAATCCTGTTGTTTTCCATGATTTTTAATATGTGGGTGAATGCATCTGGGCTCTCGCTCTTGACACAATTCTGAATGTTTTAGGTAACCTCAGGCATACACAACACCTGGCTCCCAGGCGTCCTGCATGGTTCCTCTCTCCAGCAGGGCCAGACAGGGCTGGGGGAGAAAGTGATTCACCTCAGAGCCCATGCAGAAACCCTGTGTTTTCTCACAGAAATCCACACAAGCTCTGCTCCTCATAAAGAACCAGGAATGTGACACCCCTTTGGTGTAGCAATACATATAAAAAAAATGTCCCTTTGGATTTCAGACTCACCTCTGTGAAACCAAGACCAGAATTTGATTTAATACTGCAAAACCAGAATGGTTACAAGTTATTTGTGCCTATGTATTAAAAACCCACCTTTTAAAAATAATGGGCTGGATTGCAGTTGAAAAGAAATTTTGGAATCTTTACAGTGATTTCCTGCCACAGACTGGAGCTGCTCACAGAATGAAACTTGACACTAATGTCAAATATTCAAAAACCTCCCCAACTGAATGACTGCCACTGTCAATAAGTATTTACATCATCACAGAAAATAAGCTGAGGCAAGCTACAGAAAAATATTGTTGTCACCTAAAAATCACAAAGAGACCTCTACAGACTTGCATATATGTGGGAGATTTCAGCTTGAAATGGCTATTTCTTGTAAAACACTTTTCAGTGGGCATGTTGTATTTAGGCCACATATTTTCATGGGCTCTGTGGTTACAGGGAACATGCAGTGCATCTTGGAAGGTAAAAAGTCTTTTCCTTATTTTGTCTACTGCAACATTTTTAGGTTTTTTCTATTTTTATTTCTCCTATTCTTTAGGCTATATCTGGTCTTAAATTTAATGAGCATTTTCAAAAGTAATCAGTATATATCAGAAAAATGCTATAAAACCTATTTATTTTTTTGCCTACAAATGGATTCCTACCTCATAATCATCAGACTCCAGCAGGTCAAAATTTGCAGAAGTACAATCCCCATATTTATCAAGTTGTTACAGCAGGAAATAATTTTCAGTGACATGTGGAAGGGAAACAAATGACAAAATAATTTTATTGCAACATTCAGCCCTTCCACAGCAAATTCTGAAAACATATAAAAGGTGGAGGGTTCACATTGCTCTTCCTACCTGCAGGAGCTTCAGCTCTGCAGTCAGGATGAATCTCCCTGTGAGTATGCATGCTTTTCTTCCTTATAAACTGAAACTTGGATTCAAACCCATTCCTTTATCCTTCAGAAGTGCTTCTGCCTCTCTAGAGCACAAAGGCTTTCTCTGGGGACATTTTGCTCCTCCAGAATGAGCAGCTCAGCCCCTGTTCCCCAAAGGAGCTGAGGAGGTAAGGATTTTTTCACGGCTTGGCTGTACATCATTCAGAAAACAGGAAGCCTGATCCATGTCCATTATTGTCAACGCTTTTGCACAACTGGAGCACTGCACTAGTGGATCAACCCTTTCCCTGTAATGCCAGAGCAGAAGAAACGGAAAAGCTTTCTCCTCACTCCTGTGAAATACCTGTGTGTGCCTGCATAGGTCTGAGGAACAACTTCAGATTCAGCTCTTGAAAGAGCAAGTGGGAAATGTGTCTACTTTGCAGCACCCTGGGGTAAAGCAAGGGTGACTCCCTTTTAGGGCACTGTTGCAATCCCAGGATGAAAGAAAAAACGGATCCAAGGAGGACCCTTAAATGTCAGATTAGGAAAAGAGAAGGAGGATTCTCATGACCAGATTTGTCAGCCAGAGCTGCAGTTACACTTTTGTGTTTGATTTTCATTTCAGATTTTGACTGCAATCCTTCTTGGAGTTGTCCTGACTCCAGCCCTTGCTGATCACGTGAGTACAGGGACCAATTTCCACATGGCTGCTCTTTCTATGTTCCCTGCTTCAGGGATCTCCTTGAACCGTTCATTTTCCTAAAGCCTTGGGGAGACAATCATTTGAAAGCCTAAGTGTTCCTTCATTTGTTTTTCTAGCATCAGCAGACAGAATTAAGCAAAAAAATCTCCATTGGTGGAGGCTACCAAATTATGACCATCAATAGGGAATGGCTTGTGACAAGTATTGAGCAAAAGACCAACCGTGGGTCCTGGAAAACCATCTGGAACTACGACATGGTGAGTGCAGGGAGCAGGCTTCTTCGGAGACTGGCTCACACATTCAGTACAAACTGGTTTATTACTTTTTTTGATAGGTATGTAATTCCAATATTAATGATTGAAAGAATAAATTCCAAGTGGTCAATAACTTTATTTTACAGGGCTTTATGGCAACCAAAGTGCTGCCAGAGAAAGCTTGCTACATTTCCATAATGAACAGAACAGAGATGCCCAGCTTTGATGCACTTCCCCAGCTGGCTGCAGACGTCAGGGTAAGACTGAAAAGGAGCAGTTACTTGGAAAGTTGTACTTAATGCAAAGTAAACTGATATGCAAAACCTCGCTATTTTCAAAACCAACAGGTACTTTAAAGATCAGGTTCATCACACTTTTAATTAGATATTTTTATCAATTTCAATGACATTTTACAACATTGTAACTGGAAACATTTGAAAAATTGGAATACCCTTGTTCAGATGCTTCCAGTGGAGGGTTTACATGTTTTGCCAATGTTGTAGCTCACTTAGGTTATTCTTAAAATCTTTATAACAACTAAAACTAGGAGTATGCCTGGAATTAAATGGATTGGGGCACTGATCTCGCTGAATGCTGGTATTTGATGTTTAGAACCAGAATCATCAAAGACCCCCTACAAAGGAGATCACATTCACCCTCGACAAGAGAATTATTCGTGACCTTGAATCATATGGACCAGACATCTTCTCTATGTGCAGAGGACTCACAACTTACGTGGCTTACGAGGTCCACGGTGAGTGCAAGCAAAGGAATTCTGTCTCTACGTGACCTGGCATTTGTTTTCCATGGGGACTGACTAAAGCACATTTGCTGCTCTTCCACAATGAATTTTCACAGAAACCAAGGGCTTCAGCAGTTGCACAAAGGGTGCCTTAATTGTAATTTGATCACTTGCAATACAATTTCTTGTACTGATGGGAAAAAAACACATTTGTTTTAAATACATCCAAGGAAACTAAGTTTTACTCAGAGGAGTTAATCCTGGATCACCATCGAAGTATTCTGAGCCTTCCTATCAGCTCATTGTCTCCAGCCCTTTCATGGAAAGATGCTTTACAGCTCAGGCTCAGGATGATGCATTCTAGCATAGCAGGAATCCACCTACTCACTGCTTGCTTTGCTTTAAGCATTGACTCTGTCACTTGGGAGGGCTCAGTGGGATTGAAAATGGAGTGCAATGTGCCAGGTATTAAGGACTGTCAGTGAATGCACAGAGCACTTAACAGCATCTTAGTCTATGTCTCATGGTAATTGTTTTTCTTTTCTTGTTTTTAAAGGACCACAATTCAATCTCGGGTCATGCATCAAACTTGATGTCCTTCAATATCTGGCCCTCACGTACTGCCATAACAATAACTATGTGTGAAAATCATACCTTTCTTGAACCTTGTGTGGATGCTTCTGCTGCAGCTTTGCAGCTGCTGTCCAAAGCCAGCCCTGATGGAGTTATTCCCTGGCATCTCCTCTTACAAGAGGTTCCTTCGTGAGGACTGAGTACTGAAACAGATTAATTGGTGAGCAGAGCTGTCAATTAAATTCCTTCATCATGGATTAACTCCAGCTATTTTGTCGTTACTCTACCCTTTTTCATCTAAGAACATTTCCACAAAAATATTTTGCCCATTTGAGCCCGTCAAATGCTCTTTTCATTGCCAGTTCTCAATTCACAATGCACACCCAGAGATCTGGGCAAGCCATTTCCTCCATCTCCAAGGCAGCCATACCAAAACCCCACTGGTACCATTTTGGGTATTGAAATAATCTGAGGTAGCCCATGCCAAGGATGAATGGAGCCTCCTGGCCAGGCACAGAGGGGTGCTTTTGCCACTCATTCCCAACCAGGCTGATTTCTGAAACCAGGACACCTTCTTAGATTATGGTGGCACTGTTCCCTGTGACATTTTCTTCTATTTTTTAAAATATATTACAAGCAATATATTTTCATCTATGTACTTAGTGTAGCACTCTGCAGGGAAGAGTTACATCCATACACAGAGTTTGCAGCCCCTGTTAAAAAAGCTGGTGGAACAAACTTGAATCACCAAAAAAATTATGCATTGCAGCCTTACATGTTACAGCAGAGGCAAATAAAATCACAGCAGGGGAAAGTCAGATAAAAGCAAGAGCCAAGGGAGCTCTTGATCCCTTGAAAAATGAGAGCAGTCCAGGGAAGAAAAGAATCCTCTTGGCCACTAAGTGTCAGCCTCGAGCTGTACAACTGAGATGGAAAAGGCCATCCAGAAAACTCCCATCCAGAGGAATCTGCTATCCCACAGCACCAGGGGAGTGTCGTGGTGCCAGGCCCAGCACAGCTGTGCTGAACTACAGCACCCGGAGATACAGCCAGGGACCCTAAGGACATGTCTACACTGGGCAGGAATTCCTGTGCAGCGACAATTTAATTGTGAGAATAACATTGGGTAGTGTAGGGAGCTCCCACACAGTGCTGTACGAGCTTCCTGAAGCCCCCTGAAAAACAGGGAACGTGATTTTTAGATCTTGACAAAAGCCATTGCCCACCATATAGGTCAGACCTTTGGGAGCCAAAGGGAACCACCCTCGGGCCATCCAAGGATGCTCCCAAACCCAAGGGCATTAGCTGGGGCTTAATTACCCTTTGCACAACTGTATACAATTAAAACACCTCGTTATTGTCTCTCACACAAAGACTAGCACACACTCAGTCTTCCCAAGCATTGGTAGGTCTCACACACAACCTGCAATCTTCATGATATTTTGTTTCTGGCGTTTTTACTGAGGGGGGAGGGCAGACAAATTCTAACACCCTTCCTCTGTCCCACATAAGCTTGAGTGTTGATGCTGCTCTTACCATATCATAAACAAAAATACACACTCATAAGGCAGGCATATGAAGAGGGTTAGTCCTCAAGAAATTCAGAATTGCAGGATAAAGCTTGGTGTTCCACCTTGTCAGCAGCTCCCTCCATCTCAGAGCACTCACAGCTTCATCTGATGCTTCATTCCTTGGCTTTTCCACCGAGCTTTCCTGGGCCTTCTGTCAGTCTGAACCACAGCTACACAAAGAATCTGATGTCCTCCTCCATTCCCTCTTCTTTCCCTCTGCTAACTCCGTGCCAAAGTTATTTCCGGAGGTACAGCTTTTTCTTTGGGTTTTTCTTTGTTGCCTTTTTTTTTTTTAACTCAAAGTATTTGTTCATCTCAGGGCCAGTGAGAAACAAATGGAAGAGATTATCACTCTGCTTTTATTCTCTAGGCAGACAGAGATCACAAACCGATGACAACAAGACCTATCTAGCTGTGGCAGGAGTCTTAGCTGTACCTCAGATCTGAAGCTGGCTTAAGTACTTTTCCAAAATTTCTTAAAACCAGCACATCAGTCCCTAAAGGGGAAGCTTTTCTTCTACCCTTCCATGTTTTACATCCTGTACCTAGCTTATTTTCTTTTAAAATACACCCAAAAAAAAAATCCTCAGACTGGTCTCATCCCCTTCCTTAGGGCAGCACAATGTTCAAATACACACACAAAACTCTCCGTGCCCAAGCCCGGGATTTGGGTAACTCCACTTTGTAACTACAAACTGATTTGGCCCAGAATAGCTGTATAAAACTTTAAAATCCCCAAGCCTGCCTTGCTCACCTCGCACACCTTTGCTGGCCACAGGAGCTACAGCTCTGCGCTTCAGCAGAGCTCAGCAGCCTCACCTGGGAGGGTCTGAGCACCCAGACCCCCTGGATCTGCAGACCAGCAGCTGACTGCTCCATCTTTCACAGCTACCCCATAAAACACCTGTTTCTGCTCCTGTCCAGCCCTGTGCAGGCCTTGCTTCCAAGGGATCTCCAAGGGACCAGAGCTTCAGCTTTGACCAGGATGTGTCAGCAAGACTGAGGAGGTGCCATCTGCCTGTGTCTCTGTTACCCACACCGGGGCTGATGAGGCTGGGGAATTGCTGAGGACGGCCAGGTGTGGGAGGGACAACACTCCCAAAGTCTGAATTATCAGTGTCCCAAGGCGGCTGACTCATGTGTCACTCAGACATTTGCACTTCTATCACAGTCTGTTGTCACAGTCCATCGCTCTTGCACCCCACCCTGCTGCTTTCTCTGGTCTTCTTTCAGATTGTTTGCTTTTGTTAAGGATGTTTTAAAGATAAATTTAATGCTTTAAGCGGTGCAGAGCAGCTGGAAAGCCTGACCCAGCTGCATTGCATCCCCTGAAACCCCCACTGAAGCTGCTCCACTCGCCAGGTGTTGGCACTTAGGAGAGATGGGTTTGTGGGTGTGGCCTGAGGGGCTGGGAAGTTTGGGAGCTCCTGGTACCTCCAGTTCGGCTTTTACTGGCACAGGGGCGCCCTCATTGGGCAACGGGGTTCCTTTTGAGCTGTCCTGCTCTGGTTTTAGAGCCTGTGGTGCTGCTTGTGGAAGGAGATAGGAGAGGTGAGTGTAGATGAATTTACATTTTCCATTGAGTTTTCTTGGAAGAGGGAGAGTTTAGGCTTTAGAGGTTGAAATGAGTTTGGTGAGGATGGAGAGTTGGGGCAGACTTTCATAAGCACAGGCGCTGCTAAGTATTCCTCAGGACTGAGAAAATGCAAGGCATGAAGCCTGGCATCGCTTTTCACTTTTGTGAAGTTGCCCCGGGTTTTTAAAGGTCTTTAAACTCGGATGTTGCCTGTGCAGGAAACAAAGATGTCTCTGCAGATCTTTTCTGTCTGTGTGGGAAACAAAGATGTAGTGACAGGACAAGGGGGAACGGCCTTAATGGGGAATGAAAGACGGCAGGGTTGGATGGGATATTGGGAAGGAATTCCTGGCTGTGAGGGTGGGGAGGGGCTGGGATGGAATTCCCAGAGAGGGTCTGGCTGCCCCTGGATCCCTGGAAGTGTCCCAGGCCAGGCTGGACGGGGCTTGGAGCAGCCTGGGATGGTGGAAGATGCCCCTGCTATGGCAGGGCTGGGATGGGATGAGCTTTAGGTCCCTCCCAACCCAGGCTGTGATTTCCTGCACAGAGCTGGGTGCCTGCTGAGAGCACTCAGGCTCTGTCCGCGTACCTGGAGCTGCTGCGGGCTGTTAACGTGCTCAGTGCACAAATATGCTGGAAACCAGGCTGTGTTCAGCCCCGGGCTTTGGCCACGAGATGGCATTCTCTGAGCTTCTTTTGCTAAGGAAAAGTAGAGCTTGCCATCTTTAATAATAACAATAATAATTTGGGGGGGGGAAGCCACAAACCCTCCCTGTATTTTCTGAAGTCTGTGACAAAGCAAGATTTGTGAGGAGGCTGCTCTTGCTCTTGCCAAACAATGGTGCTGCTTTCTGAGAGCTGCAAGGGAGACTGAGGGTCAAGTCCCTTTAAAAAAAAAAAAGTGAAATACAGTATTGTGCATCTTGAAATCTGACACCAAGAAACAGAAGTGCAAGGGAAACAAGGGGGAAAGTCTTGCAATTCCTGTGGACAACTGTTGCAAGTGGAGTTTTAAGGAATACAATATACATATATACCTGTAAAGGTCATTGAATGGCTTTTGTGGAGAAACCTGTGAAATAAAGGAGCCTTGGAAGAAGAGATTTCTTTTTCTCCTCCTCTCTGGATATAATGGCCATTGCAAAGCAAAGCATCTTGAAATTTGGCTTCAAATGTGTCTGCCTAGCAATTTTTACACTCACCTGTGATGGACACGGCGGAAAGAGAGAGAACGGTGGTCCTGCCTGCTACGGAGGATTTGATTTGTATTTCATTTTAGACAAGTAAGTCGGTCCTACTTTGTTCTTTTTCACAGAGTTCTCTCACTAGGCAGGAACTAGAACGGCACATGCTGATACCGAGGAGGTTTTCTTTGGATTTTGGTTTTGTAGAAGTCACTGCGTCCCCAAGGGACCTCTGAAACTCCTCAGTACCCGCTTTGTTATTGTTGTGGTAACTTCTTCGGTAGGTCCAGTGCCTAAATCCCGCTGTGCTCTGTAAATCACATCGTTATAAATATATACGGGAGCTTTGTGTGTGCTCGAACTCGAGTGCGCATTCGAGTTTCTTAAAACAGTGGCTGGGAGCAGGGCAGCACCCTGGTCCCCTCTGGTCCCCCCGTGAGCCAGGGAGGTTGAGGCTCTCAGGGCAGCAGGGCGTGCAGAGTTATTCCTGCAGCACCAGTTCCAGACCTCAGAACGTGGAGGAAGCGCTCGCCCTCCCGGAGCTGTGCCCGAGCCCCTCTGCCCCCCGAGCTGTGCCCGCGCCCCTCTGCTCAGAGCAGCAATTGCAGGTAAAACCCAGCCCGGAGAGGGGCTACCCCCTTCGGAAGGGGCTGAATTCAGCTGCTGGGATGGAGAACAGCTAGAGTGCCTCATTTAAAGAGAGCTTTATTTTCTCTAGCTGAGTCACACTTTCTTTGTTTCTTCTGTTAATCAAATGCATATTTTGACTGTTTAGCTGTTTGTGCTGAAGATAACTTCCCACCTCGCTTTTTCATCATTAATTGTGACACTGTCATCTCCTTGGCACTGCAAGAGTGCTGCTTTTTTCAGATGTGGATGGAGCAATGTGGAATCATTTTGTGCTGAGCTTTGGAAAGCTTCATACTAAAGCAATACAACAATTAAGAAAAAAAACTTTAAAAATGCTAGCTGAAATGATTGTCCTGGTTTTCTTGATCAAGAATAGTTATGTGAACCAAAGGCTTGGAAATACTGGAGATTATGCCTGCCAGAACCATGGCACTGACATTAATAACCATAAATTTCAGAGACAGGAAAGTATTTGCAAGTTGCCAAAAGTGCTCACAGATGAAGTTTCTGACTGATCCTCTTGAGTCCTCTTGCAGTAGCTCCCACATTCCATTAGTATAAATGACTTGGAATTACATAACCCTTTATTACAAAATACTGGGTAAAACCTAAGACTGAGACACTGGCTGGCAGTTGTCCTGATGCTCCAGGGGAAAGATTTATTTATTTTATTCAGTGGAATGATCTACCTGGCTTATTCATTTTGCTGCTCTTCAGTTGTTAGTTGGAATACCTCTATTGCTACAAATGGAAAAATCACAAACCCAGCGCATGATTTGTACTGCAGAGAGCTTTTGTCAACTGCATTTCCCTGGAGGCAGAAGCAGGATTGAAGGTTTTCTCAAATCTCATGGATATGCTGTTACACCTCTGAGCTAATGTAACTTTAGCAGGCCCTTAATTCAAGTTCTGTGCTGTTCCCTCACTAAAATCCATGACTTCTGAGCCTCACTCAAGGGATTATGGATTTGGGTGGAAACACAAGCCTTGGCACAAACTTTAAAGCAGGCAGGCTGGCCCCAGTGTATGTATCAAGGTATCCAACAAAAATCCTGCTTTGACAGTTGCAGAATTCTTATTTCTGGGATTTTTCTGGTGCAGAAATGAACGGGATCTGATGTAAAAATTTCTTTGATCTCCAGTGGAATTTGGAGGGGGATTGTGGCTTTTCAGCTGTTCCTGAGTACAATACACCATTGGGCCTGGCTGTTTAACCTCTGGTGAGAGATTTACTGTGGTGGAGTTGGTTATCCCATATTCTTTAACACTTTCATGGAATCATAGAATGGTTTGAATTGGAAGGGTCTTAGCAGATCATCTGGCTTCCACCCCATGCCATGGGCAGGGAACCTTCCACAGACCACGGCTCTTGTCTTTTGATTGCACAATCTCAAACTGTGTCTATTTTCAAAATTTAGTCTCAAGCTGTATGCTCTTTAGAGTAGCTATTTGCTGTTTAGGGTACTGTTGTGCGCTCTTTGCTGTTTGGGTTCTGAAGGAATTCTGAAGGAATAACACCTGAGTCTTCTCAGCACGTTCTGCTGTAGCCTGTGTGAGTCACAGGGACCATTCCTGTGCTGGGCAGATAATGGGGGGGGTTCTGCCCACGTGCAGAAAACACACAAGGAACTGTACATGTGTGAAAGAAGTCTTGGCTCTGAGAGATCCTTGGCACAATGAAGCAAGGAATCCAAGCTGTTTCCTGTGATCCCTTCCTCGTCCAGCCAGACACTGGATCTGTTCTTAACCAGCTCTTCTTTGACCTGGGGAGGGATTCCTTGGGTTTCCTTCCAGGATCACAGGGCTGCATCCAGAGTGAGGTGTGCAGTTTTTTGGGATGACAGGGGGTGCAAGGATGTGGAGGGATGGTTTTCCTCTGTGTTAGCATGAGGGCTGAGGGATGCCAGCAAGGCAGGGTGGAGAAATTTGTGCATTTTTGTCTCTTTTTGCTTGTTGCCTGAAGAAATGTAATTAACTCCCAAGTCTGCCAAGGGCAAGCAATTGCAGTGAGCTGAGCTCATGTGTGAAATCCTTTCCAGTCAGGACCTGTGGATGTGTTTTTTACCCAGTGATGCATCTTAGATAACCATTCCTTGGAAAAGGGAATGGGTAGGAGCTTCCTTCCAGCCAGGATTGAGCACGTGCCTGCAGCGCTCTGCACTTTATCTGCTGACTGATGTAAATTAAGTCCATGGCTACTTGTTTATTAGTTGGTTTTTTGCACACCCCCTGCCAGCCAGGAGGAGAAGAATGTTCTTGGACTGAGACTGGGCTTAGAGGCTTGTCCTGCTCTGAACAGAGCCTCTGTGGACCCTGTGACCTCCAGTGTTTGGCAGTGTCCCAGGTGAGCTGTCTCGTGTGGTGTGGCACAAGATAACAGTGTTTCCTCAAAGAATTGCATCACCTCAAATGTCTTGGTGCTATAGAGGACTTTCAGAATTGCTCCTGAAGTATTTGGAAAGACAAAGGACACTTTTTGGCACATTTGTGTTATTTTTGAAGAGCTCAATAAAGAGATGCTGCACAACTTCTTAGGTAAATGTCATCTCTGAGAGCCGTGAGACTTCCTGGAGTGAGTCCAAAGCCATGAAAGCTTAAGGAGATTTTTCAATCAACATTAGCCTCTGAACTAAGTGTCCTTATGTCCTTTGGTCAGCTGCAGAGCACATAACTCATGTGAGGTCTTGGTGTAAGAGTGTGGCCTTGATTCTGTGATTCTTCTAGTTTGTGAACTGAATAAACCCACGGGTATTCAGAGAAGGTGCAACAGCAGAAATGGAAAAGTGGAGCCTAAAAAGTGCAAAAAAGACCAAGTCTTGGGAGATTTGAGATGCTACAGCTCTGGGCTCTGGAGCGTCTTGTCCCAGTGAGGAGGAGGAAGGCACCTGCTGAAGGCAGGGCTTGGCGAGAGCGGGGCTGGAACCACGGAGCCATTGGAGTCTCTCTCAACCCTTGCATTCCCTTTTAGATGTATGGAATGCCAGTGGAGCTGACCACAGAACAGTTCACTCTCTTGTTAAAGAGAATGGTTTACTTAGGTTTAATTTCCATTTATTGGGCCCTTCTCCAGTAGAGATTTTGGCATCCTCACGATGACCCTTTTCTTAAACTGCAAGTTTATAGCATCAACCATTCAGCTGCAAAGCGTTGGCTTGCTGATCTTCTTGTTTCTTTTGGGACTATGAAGAGAGAACTATTTGAAAATTGGCTTTTCTTATCTTACAGTTAGACTTTAGAAATACTTGTCCTACTCAGAGTTCTTGGACTGCCTCACTGTGCAAGGGAAGTCTTTTACAGTGTGGCTGCTGAATGACACAGCTCAAAGAGGTGGACATTGTGGGCTAATGCTGGTTTTGTAAACGTTGTACTGGCTGCAGAAAGGTTGGTGGTATTGGGTTTGTCCATTTTATGCCAAGTGAAGAATGTGAGAAGTCTGAAGTGTGTTTCAGAAGATGCATTTTATGTACAAGGAGTGCTTTTCTCTAAGTGCAGAGCTGGGGCGGCCCCTGACACCAGAGGGAGAAATGAACTCCAGGTAGACAGAGCTCTTGGGCTCAGGTGGGAATTGCTGTGCAGGCAGGAACAATGTGTGGTCAACAAAAGTGTGAACATTCATTTTGGGCCCCTGTTACAACTGGCTCTGGTAGACTTGGGGGAAAAACTGGACTGCAGATTCCAGACTATTCCAATGATCCCACTCCAGTGCCTTGGGAACTGAGCAGAAACCATCCTCCCTCTATGGATAGAGTGGGTTTGGTTTTATGACTGTAGTAGTAGTAAGAAGTTTCCGTAGAACAGGCATTTAACTTCTGCTGCTCCTGAACTTGAGGTGTGTTAATGGGTATGTGGGAAGATCTCATGGAAAAAGAGCTGAAACCCGGTGGTGTTCCAGGGGGCAGGAAGATGGGACTGCTGGTGGGACAGCACAGTGAGGATGGTGAAGGGAAGGAGGTGCAGCAGCAGCTGAATCTGTGCTTGCGTGAAGAACTAAAAAGCACTGCTCCCCTATAAAATCTGCCCAAACCATTTCAGGCCAGCAGAACGAGAGCTGGAAAGGCAAACACTTCCCAGGATGTGCTGTGGACTCATTGACTGGCACATCTCTGAACTGAGCCACTGGGGTTTGAGCTTTATTCAGGCAAAGACTCTTTTCAGAAATGCAGGACTCCAGAGCCCGGGAAGTGTCAGGGTTTGGTGTGACAATCTGCACACCTGACGTGGCTGCGTGTCCTTCCCAGCTGCGAGAGTCACTTGAGGGGATGATCAGCTTTTGCTCAGAGGGGAAGAAACAACCCAAGGCTAATGGAGCTCCCCAGGGCAGTGTCCTGCTGCCAGAGCTTTCCCTTAACATGGAGAGTGGTGTGGTCACTTTACCTGATGGCTAGGAGGAGGTTGGGCAGGGGCTGCTGGTCCCAGCTCCACGTGTCTGCTGCCAGATGGGTCAGGAGACATAGGAAACTTCACTGAGGTGTGGTTGTTGGGAGGTGGATATATGGTCTAAAGTAACATATGTTTCACTGAAGCTAGGACTAATTGGTTGATTAACAAAGCCTTGGCTTTCCGTGTCTTCTGGGGACTCATGCAAGCCTTGCTATAAAGTCAAGTGTTTCTTTTATGCTTCACATAAAGACAATCAATACTTCTTTTCCAGGCCAGTTCTAGTAAATGATTTGGGCTATTTGGCATTGCTGGGACTGGAGTGCCTGTGGTGTTCAAAGTCTCAGAGTTATCCCATGCACCCAAGGGGAATTTGCATGTGGGGCTGGGCTTTGTGTGTCTCTATCAATTTACAGTTTGGATGCCGCAGGAGTTAAGTTTCCTGTCTGAGAGCAAGGCCTGATGTACCTCAAGCCTCATCTCTTACAATGCAAATTTTCCCCACTGTCTGTGGTTTAATTGGTTTATCAAGACCTTTGCTGTTGGTGTTCCTCTAGTCCTCTTTGACACACGTTTGTGTGGAGAACAAGCCATCGTGTCACGTCTTGGTCTGACAGAAGAGAGCCAAGAAATACTTCAGCACTAAGAGCATTTGCTTATGATCACGCCTGCTCTGCCATCTGTCCCGCAGACGTGCCCCAAGCAGGGTCTCTGTAAGGCCATCCTCAAACTGATGCTTTTGGGATCGAGTCCTTGGTGCAGCAAGAGCTGGTAGGGTCACAGTTTTTGCACAGGGCCCGGATGCTTTTGTACCTGAGCAAAGGTCCTTGGTGCATGGACAGATCGGGGTCATACAGAGAAAGAACAGCTCCAGGAATCATGGAGCAGGATGGAAAGGCCAAGGCTCTTCTTGAATGGCTGAGAATGCAAAGCAGGTGTGGGGAAAGGGGGCAGGAAGTGTCTGTGACCCACACAATGAGCTCTGCATGCTCCTCATGCTTCTGCAGGGGCAGCAACATCCTGAGCAGCCAGGCTGGGGTGGCTGCACCAGGCTGGGGGAACCTGCTCTGGCTCTTCACTGGCATTCCCAGAGGTGAGGTAGAACAGAACAGCTCAGATACCTTTTCTTCCTGTGAAGTGAAAAACCATCTCAAATTTTCATCTTTTCTTCCTCAGGCTGCAGATCAATGAAGTTTCTGTTAAAGCCAGAATGGTTATTTCCCCTATAAATATTTATAATAGTACTTAATGAATTAAATAAGTGATGACACATTTATTTTCCAACTCTAGGAAGGAAATTTTTTTCCAATATTAATATTCCAGTGTTCATAGAAGTGTTTATGCCAGAAGGGGCATTTTGTGCTGAAAGATTCTGATTAACCTAATTTTTTCCTCATTCTTACAACATAAAGAAGAATATTCCAGTCCCATTATAGCCTATAGTTTATTCTCCTGAGGAGCAAAATTAGTTAGTTTTGTCTTTAACAGAGGTGTGAAAGAATTAGCCAGAGCAGTTGAGATGTAGACTAAGGTGTTTTACTTTTCATAGTCTCTGGCACAGTAGAAACACTGGAGAAGTTTAATAATCTGTTCCTTCAACTGCATGCTGTTCTCAGAATACACTTGAGCTAAAAGCTCTGTGTAATGGTTTGGAAGTGAGTGGGTGGAATTAATCTAAAACATTGTGCAGAGAGACAGTTCTTCACTCACATAGGGTTTATTTGGTTAAGGCTGTGTTAAGGTCCAGCGTAACTGGCATAAGCTACTGTCAAGGGTAGCCTCAAACACTTGCATGGAGTGGGAATTGTTCTTGCTTTTTAAAGTTAAGTAGGAAATGTCAGTTACAGTTTGATCTCTCTTTAAAGGAAGAGTATGGGTAGTGAGTGTTGAACAAAGCAGAAGCAAATGCCTCGCTGAGCAATGTGTGACAGAACATGTGGGTGGGACAACTTAAACTAATGTGTCCCGTAATCATTCTGTCCCTAGATCAGGAAGTGTCCTGCACCACTGGAATGAGATCTATCATTTTGTGGAACACTTGGCCCGCAAGTTCATAAGGTAAGGAGGGCTGCAGGTCCCTGGCTGGGATCTGAGGAGGTGCCAGGGGCTACCAGACTCAGCATGTGCTGCTTCCTACTGGGGGCTATGGTGGAGAAAGGGCTCTTGATGCTTTTCTCAGCTCTCCCATGGACTGCTCTTCCCACGTTTCTGTTCTGTGGGAAGTGGGCAGAGATAAGCCAATTCCATTTACTCCTGCCTGCCTTCCATGGATCAAACTGTATTTCTGCAGGGGAGGAATCCTCCTGTCTCTGAGCTGCTGCCTGAGGTGCAGAAGTTTGGGGCTGCAGGGAGAGCCTGTGGCTGTAGCTTTCAGGCTCTGAATGACTTGGGATTGGATGAGGAATCCCTCAGGACAGGGGATGGGATGTGTTGTGACAAACATAACAAGCCCTCCCTCATCTCCACGGTGACACCAGGGTGCATTTAAGCCTTTCTTGCTTTAGCAATCCCAAGGTTGTGATGCAAGTGTTCCTCACATCTTTTACAGGGATTCCCCCAGGTTTCCCTCGACTAAGAAGGCCCAGGGCAAAATACATTTTCCTGCCTGCTCATGTCTTCCATCCTGCTGAGCTGTAACTGGGATGGCAGAGGGTCCCGTGTGATTGTGTTACACACGCAGCAAGCTCTGCTCTGACCACCAAATTAATTAACTTTTTTTCTCTCCTCCAGCCCTCAGCTGAGGATGTCCTTCATTGTTTTTTCAACTAGAGGGACAATTCTAATGAGGTTAACAGAAGACAGGTAAGAAGAGGTTTAAAGGTCAACAGCATCTTCTGTGTCCTTGTAGCTTCCTTCACCTCCCTCCCTCAGTGATTTCCAGCCCCCTGGGAATGGTGTTGGGGCACCTCTGTGCCTCTCAATTTAACTGGTAGAGTCATGTGCCCATTCTCACACACTGGAAGGCACTAAGGCCTCTCAGGACAGAAGTTGCCTTCTTACTTTCAACTTCTAAATGTCCTTCTGTCAGCTGTCAGGGTTTTAGCTCACACTGGTTTCCCTGAGGGAGTCTGCACTCCCCAGCGACTCAGGCTTTTGTGAGAGAACCAGACACTCAGTACCTGTGAAACATCCTCTGGGAGCTTCTTCTGCAAACAAATAGGTGAAACTCCCTTCCCATAAAAACAGGCTTGGAAGCCTGAGGTGACACCCACAGTCCTAGGATAGAGGGAAGCTTGAAGGTCTGAAGGTATGTCATGGACAAGCAGCATTTGGGATGGAGTGCAAGGGTGTGGATTTTCTGGCAATAACAGTTTGATTGCCTTGTTTGTGAAGCATGTTCCTGCCACCCCCTTCGAGACCCCCAAGGTAATCTCAGTAAAATCTATGGGATGGATTTTTTTATTTTATTCTGACTTCCAAGCAGAGCTGGATGAGGTCCTTAAATCGCTCTCGCTTCCTCTATTAACTTCATTGCCACGTGGAGCAAAAATATACGTACCACATGTGTAGGGTGTGTAAGTCAGCATGTGTTTTACATCTTGGATGTCTGAAATCACATACCAGAGCAGCTGCCATGGGGAGGAAGCTGGCTGCCTTCCTGCAGAGCACTGCACACACACCAGCCTTGAAAATGTCCTCAAACCCAGCCAGCCTCAGCATCTCCTGCCACTTACTGCAGCAACAGGGATAAAGAGAATGAACTGTATTTATTTAACTGGGTGCCAAAGGAAAACCTGTTCCCTGCCTCTTGCTGTGTCCCACCCTGTGAGCAAACCCCATCACAGAGATCCCCTTTCTGCTCAGGCTCTGAACTACGAGACTGAAATGCTTCCCATGTGGAAATGTATTCCATATTTACCCAGCTGTCCCAGAAATGTTGGCCGGGAGCAGGATATTGATACGGCACTAGTCTCAGAGCCAGCTGAGTGCAGAGCTGCTGGGTTTTACTGGGAACTGACAAACAAGGGGTGTGCTCTGATTTTAACTCACACTGGCCTCTCTCACCTGGGAAACTGGAGCGGTGGGAGAACTTCCCCTGCCTTGTCCCTGCCTCTGTGTGGTGTTTCAGCATCTGGATGTGAGGGTTGAGGGTGCTGAGCATTCCTTTTTGGGAAAGCTCTGTGCATCTAACAGGACTGGACTGACATATTTTAAAGACTTTTGCTGCATATTTTAAAATTTCGGTGTTCACGTCTGAAAAATAGTTTCGATCACAGGAAATGCTCCATTTTATAGCCAGCTTTGGTTTGGTATGTGCATGGGAGAGGAGGAACCTTATAACAGTCTGACTAGTCTGGGATATCACAGGTACAAAATGGGTTCTTGAAAGTTTAATAATTCAGCCCTTGGCAAAAGCAGCCTTTGCTCCCCAAGGAGTCACTGCTGTGCAGACTGAGTAATGTCAATGCCCTGCTGCAATCAGCCTCACAATGTGAGCTCTGAGCATGTGATCACACAAACTGGGCTTTCTGAAGTGGTTAAAAATGTGGAGACAAAGCTGGCTTCTGGCATGCCTGTGTGGTCCTCCATGCAGTGACTTCATCCCTTTCCCATGGAGATTGTGCAGTTTGCTCTGATACACCCCCCACACACTGCAGGGTTTTATCTTGCATTAAAGACTCCTGGCCTGTGCTTGGCTTCCAGAGTTTGGTGTCTGCCACTCAGTGGAACAACAAATGACTATCCACCCCACAGAGCCTGCAGCTGAGCTGTCACCGTGCCTGGCACTCCTAAAAAGAATTAAAACACATATCCAGACTCACAATAAGCCATTGGGAAGAGCTTCAGTCTTCAAGTCAGCTTGACCAGGAACTGAAGATGCGGCATCTACATAAACTGGAGCTGCCAGGATGGTCTGAGAGTGACATTTTTTGTGGCTGTTTGATGATGCTTGTATACTCAAGTCAGCAAATGTGTGAGGAAAGTGAGCCAGGTGCAAGTCAGCTGCTGAGGTTTGGTCAGGGAATATTTATTTAGGAAGAAATGTATGGAATGTGTGGATATTGGCCTCGGAGATGGTGCTGTTGTGACACCTTCCCCAGGCTGTGGGAATGCTGGGAGCACAACGACTCTGTGTACTGCATCTTTAGGGAGGTACCTGCCCCGTGTAAATACTGGGTTAACTCTCTTTCCCACCTCTCTGTGCCTGGCTGTGCCATGCACGCCTGCACCTGGCTGCCAGGATATCCTGGTGGCTTTGCTCCTGCGTCTAACAGAGTGCCTGCCTTCATTCCAGGGAGCAGATCCGCCAGGGCCTGGAGGAGCTGCAGAAGGTGCTGCCAGGAGGGGACACGTACATGCACGAAGGATTTGAGAGGGTAACTAGTGCAGGCTCAGTGCCTGAGCAGTGTCTGCTGCTCCTCAGGAGCTGTGGAACACGGCGGGCTGGTTAAAAACTCTCTGGTGGGAGGGAAGCTGTCGGTCCTACCTGAGCCTGCAGTCCTGTGAGAGTGGGGTGAGGCCACAGCTCACACCTGGGGTGGCCAAAAAAGTGCAGACGTTACTGCCTGCTCTGACCTTCTCCTTCTGATGTATTTTTTTACATATTTTACAAGCTCAGGAGTTTCTCTAAACCTGAACTCCTGCACTCCCTTCCACCTCTGTCCTGTGTGGGTATTTGGGAGGATTTTGAACTGTCTGCCTATTGAAAGTGCTGCCCCATAACTGGCATGTGAACACACAGCAGAGATGCAGCTGACAGATTTGCAGTTGGAATAGTTGATCTGGAGGTGCTGGGGAATATTTAGCATTGGGCCCAGGACGTTTCTCAAGGATGAAAGTAGAGAGGAGAATAGTGGGAGACAACACTGGGGTTGGTTTGGCTGATAAGACCTTGCAGGAATGCGATGAGAACCCTGGGCAAGTGCCCTGCTCTGCGAAGCAGACATCTGAAAGCAGAGCTCATGTGTAAACTGCCAGTGTGACATCCTCACTGCCACTGTTCCTTCCTTTCTGGTGCATGAGGAGATGTTCACAAGGTCTCATTATTGATTTATTGCTAATAATCTTCTGATTTAATTTCAGGCAAGTGAACAGATTTACTACGAAAATGTTCACGGTGAGAGACTTTCACGATCCATTGAATGTTTTTTTCTCTTTCTTTTTGACTGATAACTTGAACAGATTTGAAATGCACCTTCACTGTGGGAAGGGTGGGGGTGGCTTCTATTCTTGCAGGAATGTGGTGCTAGTCAGGGTAGTACTCCTGAGAGGGGAAAGGAAAAAGTGGAGCTTTAAGAAGCTGGAATTAAAGCGTTTCAGGCCAAAAGTGAGAAGCCAGGCTGGCTGCAGGTGCCCACCCTCACCAAAACTTTCTGGTACCTTACTTTTTCTTCTTCCTTCTGAAACACAAGTACATGGAGAAGCTGTTAGGTAAAAGATTTTTTTTTTTTTTTTTTNTAATCAGCAATTATTAAAACCAGCAGTAAGTGCAGACAACTGGAAAAATGTTTGTCCTTTCCTTCCCTGTAATTGATGTAAAAACTTTCTGGTTTGGAAGGGAAGGCTGCAAAGTTTAATGATGTTCCTGAAATGTTACTTAGGAATCTTGAAAATTTTAGGCCCTTTTCCCACCATCTCTGTTTAAATCCCAATTGAGCCTTTTATCACAAGCTGAAAACACTCCTCTGGATTTCTTGAATTGACAGCATTAATAAAACCAGGAGCTAACTAGGAACAAACTGCATTGGGTTTTTAATGGCTGCAGTCTCATTTACTGGTCTGAAATACCACCCCAATTATGCCCTTTAAGTGTGCTCACTGGCAGGATGTTTTCTGAGGTGGTTTAACAAACACAACCCAAGCCAAGGCACTAAAAAGGTTTGTGTGTTCAGGTTACAGAACTGCCAGTGTCATCATCGCGCTGACAGATGGAGAACTCCATGAAGATCTATTTTTCTACTCAGAGAGGGAGGTAAGTGACTTACACATTTGTAGTCAGGGAGACAGTGCAGTGTCTGGGCTTGCTGCTGTGCATGCAAAGATAAGAAAAACCTTTTTCCCCGGTGGGAAAACTCCACTTTGGTGCTCTGCAGACACGAATCTAAAGGATAACCACTGACAGCAGCAGCCTCTGAGTCATCACAGCTGAGACTCTTCAGAGGAAAGGAGAGGGGTTAAAACTTCCAGCTAAAAATAACCACCAGAAGAAGGAATTGTTCACAGCTGAAAAGTTTCAGTGTTTACTGGATTGCTCTGGGACATGCTGAATATTCTCACTTTCACTTTTTTTCTCCCACAAAAAGTAATGACTGCAGAAAGAGGATGGCTTCTGTCACATCAGAAAATCTTTCAGATCATCCAATCGGACATTTCCACAAATATTTCCAAGATTCGAGCGCATATTCTCAACATCCCCGTTAAATTAGTGAACTGTGCAGCATGTCAGCTAAGCAGTGGGGTGAGCATTGGCAGCTTTGCTGCAGAATGTCCCTGCTGCTGTCCTTTGGACAGTCCTCCCTGAAGAGATGAGCAATTGGCACCTGTCAGTCAAACAAACCAGGATGACCTAAACTTGGAAGTTGGTATTTCTGTGTGAATTTGCTATGGACAGAATTTTTCGTCTCAGCCTGTCCAAAGTGCAGCATTAAATCCAATAACAACAAAAAGAAAGGGTTTGTAGAGTAAAACCAATATTGCTCCAGCAAACGTCCTGAATCTACAGTTCCCCTCCTTACAGTTCATCTCGTTTTATTTCCCCTCTGAAATAAAAAATCCACAAGAAAAACAAGTTTGTTTTTAGAGGTAAATGAACAAGTTGAAAGGTCAGAAGTGTTATATTTGTTTTGGTTTGGGGAGGAACAATTCTGGGCTGATAGAAGGGGATCCTGAACTCGGTGCTTACACTGCGAGTTGCTGCAATTGTTTGGGTTGAGGCTTCCCAGAGTAAAACTGGAATGATGCTTTTCTGCTAAAAAAGCACTTTGCTGTTGAACAACTTGCATTCCTACTGTCTTCCCATACAATCTGACAGTCTAATCTCTTCTGGGAAGGAGATTTCAGTCAGCTCAGGTGTTCTTGTTCTACTGAAATACGATTAAATTACTAAATTCACACTTAAGCATTTGGAGCAGTTGCTTTTGGACTGGTAAATGCAACTTCAATGAAACAGCCTGGGAAAATCAAACCTGGGGATGCTCTCCCTCTAGTTCAGGATGCTGGGTAAGCACTGGGAGTGCTGCAGTTTTAGGGCAGGTAGAATGGGGTGTCTGTCTCTCATCTCTGGAAAGCATGAGGCCAGGCACACCTGTCTGAAACAGAAAACAAAAAAAGTGTTTTAGGTTATTGTTGTGCTGGGATGTGCCCTAAATGATGAAAAGAAAATTGATTTAGCCTGTCTGACATCTTTTGGGAAGCTGGAGGAGAAAGGTGAAGTAATTAGGTTTTAAAAATCCAATTTAAAAATACCTTGCGAGTTGCTTTACTTAACAATAGCAACTCTAGCAGCAGATAAAACCTGATTTTACAGAATCAGGGAGGAAAACTTTTCAAGTCCTCTTTTGATAAGCTCCCCTTTTGCTCATTTTGCAGAGAAAGAGTGAATTTATGATTCAGAGCTTTCAGGAAGCTGCCTCCCATCCCGCTGGTAACCTTGTCCTGCCTCCTCTCCCCATTCCAGGCGAATCGCTCACGGGACCTGGGAGCCACCGTCTACTGCGTGGGTGTGAAAGACTTCAACGAGACGCAGGTGAGGGAGGCCCCGCGGTCCCTGAGTGCTGGGCAAGGCTTGGACAGGGGCACATGCCCCTGAATCCCCGGCTCGGGGCCTCTCAAGGGGTTTCCCTCTCCTTCTGCTGCCTGTCTGCAGTGACCACCCGACGTGGCTGGGTCTGGGTATTGGCTTTAGGTCCCTTTCTGTTTGAATCTCCAGGTGTGCAGAGCTGCCCCTCTGCCTGCCCCAGCTACTCTTGCTAATGCTGCAGAAAAGCAGGGAAAAGACACAGGAAGGACAGCAAATTGTCTGGCCTGAGCTGGAGGCAGGAAAAAGTTGTGGGGATGTTTTTCCCCATAAAACTCAGGTATTGCCATATAACACTTCAGTTTCAGTGCAGCTTTTCTTTCAGGGGGAAACTATACTGTAAAAAGCAAGCAGCTTCATTAGTGATGAATATTTTACAGTGTTTTGTCTGACTTCGAAATTTATCGTATGAATGCTGGTATGTCCATAAATTATATTTCACACAGTAGCAGTTAAAGTTTTTCTAACATGAGTGAGGCACTTGCACAGCCCCATTGCACAGAAGAGGAGACTGAGAGACTTTTTCCAGGTTTTCAGCTTTCAGAAAAGGAGTCAAACCACACTTGGTTTAGAACAATCTCCTTTGAAAAGAGACTGGTGTAACCCAGAGTAAGTCACATAAAAAGCAAAGAGGGAATAAAAATGGCACAGAGACCAGACCTAAAGCAGCAGACCTCAGGCAGCTGCTCCTTGAAGGCATTTAGATGGGGAAAAATTAATTGGAATTAGATGGCTGTGTCTGAAGCCCCAGAATGGACGAGGAGGAGGAATGAACTGAGGGAGCTGTAAACATACAGCTTTTTACATCAGCTTCTGCAGCTCACAGCAAGCAATGAGCTGCTTTCCTGCCCTTCCTGGAGCAGCAGGGCAAAGCTGCCCCAGGATGGCTCTGGATGCAGAGCAGGGCTTGGAGAGCTGGGGGTTCTGAGTGACAGGAGCTGGACAGGGGCAGCCCGTGGGGTTTGGGGAGGAATGTGGAGGGATGTGCAGGCTGCTCTGCTGCCTGCAGAGCTACAGGAAGCTCCAGAGAGGCCTGCTGGGCTGCTGGTTCCTCTGCCAGGGGAGATTTACTGGAAGGAACCTTGGCCTTGCAGCACTCCAACTGAGCCTGCTCCAGCAGATGCATGGAGAACTCATTACTGCCGAGCTGGGCTTGTATTTCTGCCTTAACCCTCGGCGTGCTCTTGGCAGCTGAACCTGCACGCAGCTCCTTTGCAGGTGCTGTCCTGGCTGCCTTTAACTCACCATCACCTTGGGAAGGCCCCTTGTCCTCATCATGGAATGCTCCTCGGAGACCTCCCAACCTCCACTCAGAAAGTATCTCCTGTTATCTCCCTGCTTCCTTCATTTTTTGGCTCTCTGATGGTTGAACATGGGACCAGTAGACAAGCCTCTGTCCTGACAGGAAAGGTGAATCAGGCCTGTATCTCCACGTGGGATATAATTTCAAAGGATCATGGAAGAATTAAGGTTGGAAAAGACCTCCATGATTATAGGGTCCAACCTTTTTTGGTGCAACCTTTGCCCTAAAGATCATTAGACCCTGGGCACCAGAGAAAGCCACGTTCTGTCTTGTCTTCAAGTCTTTTCTGATCCCTGATTGTCAGATACAGAGCTTTACAAAGGCAATCAGGCTAACAAGAGAAACTTTTTACTGCTTAATAAACCATAATACAGTGGCAATCCAGAGAGAGTAGTTGAGTATTTGAGGGTTTCATTTGCAAGCGAATTAATGTGGAGAAGTCTTAATTTGCTGCTTGCTGGCTAATTGATCTGGTTCTTTGCATTTCTGTTTTATTTCCTCTCCCCACTGTGTCAGCTGGCCCGGATTGCTGACAGCAAAGATCACGTCTTCCCAGTGAACGATGGGTTTGAAGCCCTGCAGGGGATCATAGACTCTGTGAGTATTTTCACTCGGGTGTTTGCGCTTGTGCATGTCGGTGTTACCCTGCACAGCTCAAGGTTTGGTTTTCCTGTGTTCACAAGAACCTGCTGAAAAATCACAGAATCATTTAGTCTAAAGGAACCAACCTTGATTTGTACCAAAATGCTGCCTCAAAGTTGAGTTTATCAGTAGGTCCCTAGGTTTCCCTGTTCCCAGTTCCTGGCATTTCCTGCAGGGACTGGGTGCAGCAGAGACGAGCTGGCCCACTTCAGCAGCTGGGCTGATTCGATGCTTCCCGTGGCTGCAAAGGATGGGAAATCTGTCTGGGGCCCTATGTGTTCTCATTTTGGTGCAGGCTGCTTGGGTGATAAAACCCAGATGAAAGCTACAATGTGGAGCTGGGGAGAGTGGATTCACTGAGGGGCTCAGATTTCTCTGTTTACAGTGGTTACACACTATTTGGACAATGCAATTCCAAGCAAAACCATTCCCTCAGCAGAGGCTCAATTTTCCCTGGTGCTCTTGGATGGACATGGAATACAATCCCTGGCTTACTGGTTTTCCTGGCACAGCCTGAGCGTGGATCTACTGCCTCAGCTCTCTTGGACCATCAGGTGTTGCATGTCATTTCAGAAAGCAACAAAACAAAAAAAAGCAATGGTTTGCTTCCCAGCCCTGCATTCCCTTTGCAGCTGTTTTTAATGAATTCCAGCAGCAGCTCTGACTCCCCTTCCAGTTGTACTGAACAGAGTGGGAAGACTTCAGCCTCCAGGCACCCAGTCAAGAGCTGCTCCAGCTGACTGGTGCAAGATTTCCCAGCTTGGGAAAGAGGGTCACAGGGAAGTGCAATTGTGCAGTGATGAATCTGTGACCTGATCACTTGCACTGGAGTGAAGTCATTGCAGCAGCCTGGGGAGAAGGGAAGTGGTTTTGTGTGTGAAAGGAATGACAAGGAGGACATTAATCACTCCAGAGAATAACAAACAATCTGTAGATTCCTGTTCTAGCTGGAAAATCAGGTCCCACTTTCCTACTTTTCTCATCCTTGCCAAAAGCCCCCCTGTGCTGGAACAGATGAAGCCTCTGTGGTCTCAGGGAGTGTTAATGGTGAAAGGGCCCTGGGCCCTGGAAACTCCTTTCAGTTCCTGTGTAAGAGTTAGCACAGCAAGGATGCTCAGCCACGTGGAGAGGGGATTGATCAGGCTACGACTGCTGGCTGGTGTCACAGGGGAAGGAGAGATCCAGTGATGAGCCTGGGGAGATGAGTGAATAACTCTGGAGATGTGAAGAGCTGGGTTTGTGTGGGTCTGCAGGGGTTTGGTGTGAGCTGCCCTGACCTTCCCCTCCTGCCCTGTCCTGAGTGGGTCTTTCTCGACCCTCTGAGTGTGCAGAGGTGGTGGACTTGGAAGTCCCTCTGCATAGGGAAGAGGATGGGAGCTGGGAGGGGTGGAGCTCAGGGCTGGATCTGCTGAGCAAAGATGTTCAGGGTGGTGGAGCTGGGAATGTTTCTGAGCACCTGCCCTTCCTTTTCTGTGGGAGCCAGAGAGCTGCGAGTGAGCAGCTGCAGGGAGATCTGTTCCTGGCGTTCCAGGAGGGATTGTCTCCTCCAAGCACCACTAAGCCCTGGAGATGGTGCTGAATTGAGAGGAAAATCCAATCCCACACTGAGGTCATGCTCAAAAACGTGATTCTTAAACTGGGAGCTGAGGGTCTTCAGTGCACTCTGGGGTATGGGCCTTTCTCTCCCATGAGTTCCAATGTGACTTTTTTATTAAGCAAACCAATTTCTTTTTCTTCCTTGTCGTGCAAAAGTCACTGCTAAAACTCCAGCTTCCCCCTGGTAATCATTGAGTGATTGGAGTTGGTCAGGAGGGAACAATCTGGAGCAGAAGTAGATTTGACTGATTGCTGCAGGCTGGGAAACTAATGGAAGGAACAGAATTATTTTATTAAATTTTCCTTTGCTATGAAAAATTTCTGCAGATCATAACCTGTCAATTTAAAGCAAATGAAGCAAGTCTTAGAAGAAAACCTGAAATTCAACTTTGTGTCCTGCCCAGTATGGCTTTGGTAGGAGCACTGGAGGCAAGGAACATGAAGCAACATAAAAGTCAGGATGGGATCCTGTCATCACCTTGCTTTGAGCCTGTAGCAGGAGCTGACTGAGGAGCTTGGAAGAGGAAAATTCCCTGATCCTTGCCATGTGTTAAACCATGGCACCAGCTTGGAACTCATCTCAGAGCTGTAATCATGGGTCCCTCAGCAAGGGGTCTGAGAGCTGCAGGAAGCCTGAGGAGGCAAATGTGTTGGATGAGAAATGAAGTAGCATGAAGTAGCCTGTGGCACTGTCTCCCATCTGTATGTAGTGCACAAATGGCTCATCCTTTCGAGTTTAATGTCTGTGTGCTCCTTTTGGATCCTCTTACAGTGGTGGTCAGCTACTCTCAGTGTTTTTCAGGTACTGCCTCAGCTCTTCGGACTGATGCAGCAGCTCAGAATTGACGTGGCAGTCCAAGGTGCTCCTTCACCTCAGGAAGTTTTAGCTTGGGAATACACTGAATTCTACTATTACCCCAATGTTTCCTGGGGCAAACTGCAGTGCTGGAAATGTGCAGTGTGGGGACTTGGCAGAGAACTCTGTGTAAGCATCAGTGAGGCACTGTGAGGAATGTGCTGGTGGCTTTGTGTGCCCATCCTGAGCTGTCTGTTCAAGCTTCACTAGCAGATGAGGAACTGCAGATTCCCTGAGTGGGGATAGGGATGAGAGAAAGTTAATTCCAGACATGTCCTGTAAGTGCAGATTCCATAATGGACACAGAATGTGTATCAGCTGATAACCCCCAGCCTCAGCTGCACAGTGCTTCTTGTTAATTTTAATTAACATTGATGATGTTAATTAAAACATGTACATGATCATGTAATGTACATGATCAGCTTTCTGCTTCTTTCTTCCCCCAAATGCATCTTTAAGAAGGACTTAAATGTATTTATTTTACTTACCTCATGTAGATATTACTGGACAGGAAACACTCCATAAATAAATGGCTGTTTTGTAATTGGCAACAGACTTTGGTGCTCAGTAATTGAACAGAGCTTGCTAACAAGCACCTGGCATCAGGCTGCAGGTCATTCCCACCAACACTAATTAGGCAGTAACCTTCTATTACACTTCAGCATCCCAATTGCTAGTTACAATTCCCAAATTTGGTGAAAAGAATGTATCAGGAATATGCAGCTGCTGTGGTGAAGCGATCTGGCTGTGTGCTTGTTCTGAGCAGAATATCAAGTGAAAGCTTCCAGCAGGTGCAGAATTTCACTCCCTTTCTTCCCTTTATCCCCAGAAGGGCCCAGTGACCTGCTGGGCCTCTCCTGGCTCGTGGCCTCACCTGGCAGAAGGGTAAAAGAGTCGGGAGATTGCATCACCACCCTTCCATGGCATTTGCTTCCCTGGGAAGCTAGACCTCAGGGACGAGCTGCACCTCCAGCCCACCAAGGCTGCGCACTCAGAAAATGAGAGATCTGATGAAATCTTCTACAATGAAGACATTGAATGCTTTTTGAATGTATTTTTTAATGAGGAAGAGACATAAAGGAATTTTTTTTTTTGTAATAATTCCACCATTTGCAATAATTCTGCCTGATGTTCTCTTTAAGTGAGGGTGTGTCCTTGGAGCATTGGAAACTTAATCTAAATCAAAATAAACATTGCAACTGGCACTGTAAAAGTGTTTAAGGCCAGTTTTTTATAGTCATGTAAAGGGATTAGACTGGACTAGGAGATCTGCATCATCTGAGACACCTGCTGTTCCCCCATCCGAGCTGCCTTACAGCAGAAAGTTTGCAAATAGCTGAGTAGTAATCAGGAATCTCAAATTTAACCATGTGAGGTTTTACTTCGTTAAAAAAAGAAAAGTATTGATTGTATTTTACATTCTTTGTGGTTTTCTTTATTCTGCCTTTTAAATTCTTCTAGTCCTTCTCCGTTCTGTTCTCAACTGTTGACTTCTCTTTTTTTCCACTTGACAGTTCCTGTAAAACCTTGTTCCTGCAAATCTTCTCTCTCCTCACCTGTCAGACTGCCACCAGCTCAGACCGTCGTGCCTCCTTCAGCCCCTTGGTACTTTCAGCCCTGCCTTCTGAGTAACTCAGACTCTGTTTAAATGTTTTAAAAAACAAAGCCTGGCTCTCTGAGTAGCTTTTGCAATTAGGTATTTGAGGCAGGAAGCTGTGACTGTGGAGAAGGAAAAAAAGTTATCTTTCTCTTACAGAATTTATTGTATTGGTTGCTGTTCTTTCCTTACAGATGTTTCAATTTAAAGTTGGGAAAATAGTTTTTGTGTTGGATTTGAGTCATCAAATGACGCTTGGCTGACATTTACTTGCCTCTTGGAGCTGACCTGAATTTTGATCGGTGTTTCCCGTGCAGGGGCTGGGGCTGAGCGCCCCCAGGCTCTGGGCGCTGCTGGGGCGGGCTCACGGCTGGCACAGCTGCGGGTGTGCGGCGAGGAGCCGGAGCTGCCCGCGGGGCAGGGCACGGGGCAGCCTGGGGAGCTTCGGCACCCGGGGCGAGCGGCGTCCAGGCCCAGCTGCTCCTCGCGCCTCGCGAGGGCCGGGCCTGAGGCCGCGGCGTTTGTGTAAATCCCTGCACACAAAGTGCTTAAAGCCGGGGACGGCCCGGCCCTTCCAGAGACACACTGCTGCCTTTAGGCCTGGCTCAAAGGGAGAATTGTCTGTGCGTTTGGTCTGAAGTCACGGAGCAGCTCTGGGGATGCCCTCAGGGGAGCTCGCATAAATCAGGTTAAAAAGAGAAGTAGCCCCTCGAGTGAGAGTTGACGTGGCTCTGTAGGTACTTCTGGGATGTTTTGGTGCAAAGCTAAACAGTTTAGCTTTAACTTGTGATGTTTTATTTGGAGTTTTGGGTGCAGAGTAACTCTGGAGAGGGTGGTGTGACTGCAAAGGGAGGACAGCGACGTTGCCTCCACAGCCCTTCCGAGCACCCTGCAGGGTCGCAGATCATGGGGTGCAGAATCCCTTTGTGCTGGAAGCCAGGATTGCCCTGGGAGATCCCCCACCTTGGCATCCCTCACCTTCCAACCCAGCCACAGCTCAAGGAGGGCAGTGACACCTGGCTGGGGGTTTGGAGTGGAAAGCTGAGAGCCATAATTGTGCCACAAATGCAAAATACTCTCACGAGTTAAATGTTTATGTGACAACAGTGCACTCCCTCACCTCTCACATCTCTGTTGCTGTGGAAACAAGGCTAAGGTACTTCATGACATTTTGTCTCTTTTAGATTTTGAAGAAGTCCTGTATAGAAATCCTGGCAGCAGAGCCTTCCAGTATCTGTGCAGGCGGTAAGTATGAATGAGGCCATGGTTCTTCATGTTGCCTAAAATACAATTTTCAGTTCATCCCTAATTGCTGGAGAGTGCAAAATTCACTAATTACCAGGGGCTAAATATTTCACTTTTTTTTGGGCGGGTGAATTTCTTTCTCACCTTAGGGTAGTTTGCACATGTCCCACTTCTGCCAAGTGATCAAATGGGATTTTCTTACAGAAAAGGCCTGAATTCAGAAGTTTTGCATAAATGTTCTTCTGTCAAACCAGTCTGTCTCACTCAGGCTGGGCCAGACTTAAAGTAGATGCACTGCACTTAAAAATATATTTATATACTTATTCAAGTGACAAACAGTGATGCTTATAGAATGTCATGGGCCAGAAGATGAGTTATAATCATCATTTATAACCATCTTTAACATGCTTTGATCTTATCATTGCCATTCATTGTGCCTTAATGGGAAGACAGGGGTAGGAACAGCTGTGCCCCTCGGAGCAGCTGAGAGGCAATGCAGAGGGGTTTATAAAAACTGTTTGCATCACAATTTGGCCAGGACTTCACAAGAGGAGCAATCCTTGGGAAATGCCAGCAGTTGTTTGGATCCTCAGTTCAGGGCCTCGTCTCCAAGTTTGGGCAAATAGTCTCTTGCTCTTGGACTGCAGTAATTTAATCACCTAGGGCTTTGAGACCGATGAAAGTGCCATTTACTGCACAAATTACATGCATTGGTGTCCTTAAAATCACTGATTGCAGGTGTAGCTGTGACATCTCATGTTTTCATGTTTCTCTGCACATCCTTGAGGAATGGTGGCAGTTTTTTCGTTTTGTTTTGTTTTGTTTTGTTTGCAAGGAGCAAACCTGAGGGCTCCGTGTTACCTGAGGCCACTCTTGCACTGCTGCGTTGTCCAGGACACTGCAGTGGTGAATTTTAGCTGCGACATCATTGTGAAATGGCAGCTTTTGGATGATTTGGCTGTGCGGGGCGGGGCACTGGGCTGTTCAGGTCAGCCCCAAGCAGAGCCAGGGTCCCCGTGGTCCTGCTGATATCACTGATATTCTGTTCTTTGTACTTGAACCCTCATCACCCAAGCTTGAGACTTCTGTGATTTCTCTTGAATACTCACCAGAACAGAGCTCTTGTGCACTTCCCAAGAGCTCTCCCACAGCACTCAGTGGGCCTGGAGCAGCTTCCCTGGATGTGCTGGGATGATTTGCAACTTGGCTGTAAACGAGTGGGACCTGGAAGGGAGCCCAGATTCCAAAGCAAATCTGCTTTTCTTGACAAGTACAGTGTGCGGGTCCTCACAGGAGATGAGAGAAGATGGGGACTGTAAAATGCAAAGGGAAAAGATCTGAACCTGCAGAAAAACAAGGTTCCCTGTTGCTCCTGGAGATTTTAAATCCAGGATGGTGTCCCTGATGCACTGAGGTTGCTCCTGGGTTGTCTTGGACAATTTTGTGTTCAAATCACATTCCCCAGCCAAACTCCAGTGGGAATGAGCTGAGTGCCTCTCTCAGAGAGTCATAGGAGTTGTGGGGGCTGCTTCCTTTGCAGTTACATGGGAAAGGAACACCTAAACGTCTCCAAATTATCTGTCACTAGAAGATTTTTTTGCCTTTCCATGGAATGATACTTCTGCCTTTCTTCACCCAAAACTTTCTGCCATTTAAAATGGGCACTGGGAGAGGGGGAAGCTCAGTGTCCTTGAAGCTTCATGTTTCCACTGCAGGCCAGTTAGAGAGTGTCTGTGGTGAATTGTTTCCTGCTTCTAAAAATTCAAGTTGAAATTGGGTATGGAGAGTGTGGAAGTTACATTTTTAACAGTTTTTAAACTGAATTGTTAAACTGCCAATTTTAGCAGTTGAAAACCTGGGAGATGTGCCTTGTCTAAATGACCATTCCCTGCCTGGCTCTGCATCAATAATAACCCAGTGCCTGTTTTTGCAGAGTCCTTCCAGGTCGTGGTGAGGGGAAATGGCTTTCGCCACGCCCGCAACGTTGACCGGGTGCTCTGCAGCTTCAGGATCAATGACACAGTCACCCTCAGTAAGTTCCTTGGATTTGCTTTGTTTTCCTTTCTAACTCTGCACTGGCAGGCATTTGGATCTTCAAATACCTTGATTGTGAAAGCAATAATTATGGGATGAGGACCTTTTAATTTGCCGAATGCAGAAGGGATCATTTTTTAAGGTAAATAGCTGGTGGCACTGTGTGCTGTGACTGATGGCCAGGGTGTGAGCAGATGAGCTTGAGGGGGGTGAAAATGCAGAAGGCAAGAACCTTGCTCCAAAGAGCATCCCTCAGTGTCCTGCTGGGCTGCGAGCGGGGGATCAGGGCGTTTCTCCCCTCACCTGTGTTTTGGGGTGCTCAGCAGGGCTGCTCATGCAGCTCTACACTCCCTGCTGGTGGAGGCTGTGCTGGAGCAGTGGCTCAGGCACTGCTGTGCTGCTGGGCAGCTTGGAAAATTCCCTCTGCAGTTCCTCCAGCAGAAGAACTGAGGTAGGAGAAGCAAATGGTCCCCTGGGAGTCTGGTCTGTTTGTGATGTGCACTGGGAGCCACTGAGCTGGCAGGACTGAGGACCCTGCTGCTTTCCTCTGACCCTTATGGGAAACCAGATAACTCACAGCTGACAGCAGAATTCATCCTTCCTAGCACAGGATTTGTTTAGAAAATGCCTGATTATTTTGGAGGCAGCCCTGACCCTATTCAGTATAAAATAAATACATTAATTAGCCGTATGAAGTGGAAATCTGATGGCTCAGTGTGTTCTGAGCATCTGTGTAACTTGTTCTTTGGAGCAGAGGGAGTTTGCTGCAGCTGCTTGCCCCGGGTGGGATGTCAGTGAGCCCTGGGGCAGGTGCAGGACAGTTGTGCTCTTACAGTGCCTCCTCCAACAGGCAGATTCTGGACTTGCCAACTCCTGAGTCACCCGGCAGAAAACTTGGCTGGCCATGGGTCACGTTTGCTTAATTCAGATGTGGTCAGTGCTGAGGACGTGAGGAGCAGAAGCTGGAGGGCTCTGGAGCAAGGCTGTTGTTCCTGGAAGGCTTTCACAGAGCTGGGAATGCCACCCACCAGCTTCCCACTGCTCAGGGTCCTGTCTGTGGAGCCACAAACACAGGGGACCTGTGTGAGGGTGCCCTCATCCCAAACACTGTGACCCGCTGCTGAGCGGGGAGGAGGAGGAGGAATCCTTCCTCCCTCTGTGCTGGCCCAGCCCAGTCATCTGTTATGGTGTCTGTCATCACAATCTCATCGTAGCTTTCAGGAAAGATCAGCTTATCTTAATGCAGCCCCGGGCTTTTTGAATTCGAAGCTGCATTCCTGTGTCCACAAAATGGCTGTGGAAAGTGAGGATAAAGGGCAAATACATTTCCTGCCCTCTGACCTGATGAGTTCGTGGTGTCCTGAGTGGATGCAGAGGTGAAGAGTGAGCTCACTCTCCCTGGCCCTGCACCAGGACCTCTCCGGGTGTTCTGCACAGCCCGGGGTGGTTTGAAGCTGTGACATGGCAGGAAAAGGACACAAACCCAAATTCTGGGTTCCACTCCTCCCTGACTGAGGGAGCTCAGCAGTTCTCAAACCCAGGTCTCTCCAGGTGGGAGCTGGCACAGCTTTGTTGGGTTTGAGTTGCTCTGTGGGAGATCCCAGAGCCTGCAGCCCCTGCCTGCTGCTCCCAACTCAGACTGCCCTGAGAGAACTGAACCAGGATTTTATGGAAACCTCATGGAGGTTGGAGAGCTCAGCCTGCCTTTGTTTGCTTGAAACCTCTCTGCCTCCAATTGTATCAGGGAAGGAGGTATTTTTAAAGATAACACTAAGCCAACAGTTCCTGAAACCTTAAATTATCCCAGATGAGATGTAGTGAGCACAGCTAGGACGTGCTGTGGTTAAAGGCATGAGCTAATGGGGTTTTATTGGGATTACTGGCAGGGAAAAGTGGCAGGTGAAGAGAGCATCGACTCATAATGTTCATAGTTATGGCATAAAAAAAATAACATCTGGAGAAACCATGAGGAATATTTGGCTGAGCAGAGCTGTAATCAGATGCATGTTCAGCAGCAGGGTGTTCCTGCCAGCAGCAGGACCTGGGAGAATTGGGTTCAGCCTGCACAGAGTTAAAAGTAATTATCCAGTGCAGTGACTTATGGCTGCTCTGTAGTGCTGAAATGTCTGTGTCTGCCCAGATTGTGCAGGAGCCAGCAAAGATAGCTCTGGGCAGAGAGGCTGAGCTCTGTCCTAAGCAATTCACAGCTGAAGAGAGAGATGAAAGGTTGGTGAAGGAGCAGGCACCACAGCAGAGCTGGGGCTGGATCTGCTGCAGTCAGTGAATGCTCTGGATGCTTGGCCAAACCCACTCCTTTGCACAAACTGGCCTGGATTTTCTTTATTCAGACAAAGACCCTGGGAGCAGGACAGTGCCAGATATAAGCAGAGAGTGAGATGATGGGGACTGGATCCCCAGACTGCCCAACAAATGTCTCGTAAAAGTTGTCTTCTGTTTTTAAAGCCTAACAGATTGCTCCATTTCCCCCATCTCTCATTTCTCCCAGCAGCACAGCACTTTTCTTGTGATAGCCTCCTCACTTTCTTGCAGCCTTGCCACTCTCAGCACAGGAATGTTTTGCTTTGCAGTTCCCACTCTAACCCCTGATTTCCCTGCCTGATCCTGTCACTGTTACCACCTCTGAATCTTTTTATTTTCTAGTAGCAGCTTTTCTCCTTCCACTCTGATAACAGAGAATGTCCCCTTCTGTACCAGCTCCCTCAGGTGTCCTGGGGGGTGTGACCTTTATGAGGGACACAATCCATGCCTCCAATCTTTCCAAGGTGAGCTTGGCCTCCCATTTCAAAGGGTGGCTGAAGTCACTGCTTATCAAAGAACATGAAGCAGGAAAAAATGGTTGTGCTTCCCTCAAATGCTGCCCCGGCCTCCAACAAACTGCAGTGTCAGAACTTGTAACCCGGGCTCCCTGTGCCTTTGCCTCCAGCAGCTCCCTGCAGAGGGGGTTGGTGCTGAGTTAGGAGCAGCCCTATGTGCAGGGCAGGAGCTCTGCCAGGCTCCCCCAGGGCTCCGGGTGCTGCTGGGCACCGGGGTGATCTCTGTGGGACACCAGTGAAGAGCTGATGGTGGCAGCCCTGGGGCTGGGGCCATGCTGGCCCAGGGCTCTTGCCCAGGCGACGCTGTGATGGTGCTGCTCCCTGAGCAAATCACCACTGGGGTGCTCCGCCAGCTTCTCTTGTAGCCTCCTTGAACAGTTGTTTGCTCAGCACACGAACCCCTCAGAGCAAATCCCTGCCCTCCATCCAGAGGCTGCTGGGAATGTGATATCACTGCTCTGTGCTTATCTGTTCCCCATCCCCTCACTCTGCTCTGGAAGGCTTTGGCACTTAGGGTTTGTGTGTCCCTGCACAAAGCAGAGCAATTACAGCTGATCCCAATGTGGTTTTCATTACAGTGTTAACAAAACATTTCTTATTTATGGGTCCTTCTCGAAGGCAGTTTCTGTAGCTCAGAGAGTATTCCAGCGTCTTCCTGCATTCCTGTCTCCCACAAAATGGGTTTGAAACACAAACTTTGCTTGCAGAGTTGTCACAAGAGTGGCATGAGAGGAGTCGTCAGCCAGGGGGAACAGAGACCCAGCTTTGGTAGGTGGGGCAGATAATTATGGAGGTGTTTTGGCTCATCTGATGCGACAAAGGGACAATGGAAGTGCTCAGGATGACTGGGAGGTGCCATCTCAGGTGGGATGAGGTGCAGAGCCCTCTTAGAGCAGCAGCGTCCACTCCAGCCAGGCTGGACTGGAGTGTCCCCTCCTGCAGGAACAGCAGACCAGAGCAAAGCATCTCTGAGATGTACTTTAGCTGAATGCAGATCACAAGTACAGGGAGAGCAGAAGGAAATTGTTAGTGTGTGATATATGGGAAGTTTGGCAAACAGCTTTTGCAGCCTTTTCTGGACCAAAATACTGCTGATCCTGCGAGTCCTGCAGTCAGCACTTGCAGTGTTGCAGTGGCAGTTTGGAAATGTTGGGCTTTCCTAAACCCTTGGGTAAGGGATCCTTGCAGTCAGATTTCAGTGTGCCAGTGGGTTCTTGGATGAACCATTAACCAGAGGGAAGGCTGGTCATTCTGGCATTCTTGTATGGTTACAAGAAAGTGCTACTGTCTGTTAAGTCACCTTCTTTGGGTTCTTGTATTTCTCTCTCTCTCTCTCTCTTCTTTATTTTTTTTTTTTAAGGTTTGCTCTTTTGCATTAAAGCATCCTGCATATATTGAAGCTTTTATTATTATGGTTGGGAAATATTCCAAGTCCTGACTTGCCAGAAGGTTACACCCTGCTAATGGCATAAGAAATTATTCACTGTTGCTGGGAAAAATAGATTTTCCAGGCTACATTAGGCTGTTCAGGTGTAGGAGCGCTGGGTATAGAAGTCTGAGCAGTATCAGGTACCTGGTTGAAAGGGCATCCACAGAGCCCAGATGTGTTTTCGTGGGAGGTTTGACCCTCCTCTGTTCCTGCTCTGAACGGCTCAGGCCTCAGCACTGGCCAGTTTGAGTCATCTGGGGGGATTTATACAGCAAGACCTTATTTTGCTTGATGGAGAAGTGCCCAGGTGGGGAGGAAGTTGTGCCATTACTGCAGTGGAATGCCAGCTCAGGAGCAAGGCACGGAGCTGTTTCCTGGAGGTGTCCAAGCCCTGCCCGTGGTTGGTGTCTGGGAAGGGATCAAGGCCTGGGCCTTCTGTAAAACTGTCCAAGGACAAAGTGATCCCTGCACTATTCCCTGGCCAGCCCCGAGCAGGAACCGAAATGACGTCCAGGGCAGCAAACTCAGCAGTGAGCCGAGCACTCCGCCCTCCCTTCCCCGCCCTTCCACCACCACTGTCAGCTGTCATGGGTCCAAAGCACAGAAGCCAGGCTCTGGCACGGGGTGTGGAGCTGGGGAGCGCTCAGGCCATCTCCTGCAGCCCTGGGCACAGCGGGTCTGGCCTGCAGTGGGCCAACCCAGCGCCGCTCTCTCCGACGCGTCCCGCAGCGCTGGTGCGAGAGCAGAGAAGTGTTGTTCTGCTTGCCTTCCCTGTGTTGGTTTTCCAGGAAGGAGTCAGATGGGCCAGAATTATGCAAACCAAATGGATCCTCTTTTGTTTAGAGCAGAGGGAAACAGTCACTCATTTTTGCGGTGAAACACAAACATTCTCCAAACAAACTAATCTCTGCCTGCAGCCAGCCTGGCCAGCCAGGAGCTCCCCCAGGGCACTCCGGGCTGATAAACTTTCTAGAGAGGCAGGACTGATGGGAGTTGGGAGTGGGAATGGAGAGAAAGAGAAACAAAAACCTATCGAGATCTAAGGAAAAGGCCCTGCAAGATGAAGCAGCTTTTGTTTCAGTGAATGCTGGCACGGAGAAGCCTTTGGCCTTGGCTGCCAGAGCTAGCGAAGGAGAAAACAAGACACTGATCTTCATTTTCTTGGCATGTGTGCACTGAGACAATGTCATAAATTCATGGGAGTTAATGATATCGTCATAAATCAGGGCAAGAACAGCACTGTGGGACCAGATGTGCCACCACTGCACATCTGCCTTGTGCAGAGTGGGAAATGCTGCTTGGTTTAGTAACTCCTGTGCAGAACTGAGGGCCTGGATGTGCTGCAAGGAGAACTTCCAGGGAAGGCTAGAACTTTTCATTGCCATTTTTTTTTTACTTTTTTCCCCCTTTTTTTAATGGAGTGTAAAAAATAAACAGTTCCTAACCTGCCTGAGGGAATATCCTTTTATATTGCTTCCAAAGCAAAGAAATACCCCAGTATGAGGCAGGGACTCTAATGTGTGACAGGAATTACCAGAGCAATACTCCCGCTTTCTAAAACTCTGTACCCAGCAGAAACCTCTTCTAGGAATGTCTGGGAAGGGATGCTTGGCTTGGTGAGTCATGCTCCTGCATGATGGGATAGATTCTTGTAGTCAGGACCTCTTTATGATTCATAAATGCAGCAAAATGTGCTGTGAGACCCTGCTTGTGAGAGCTGAGAACAGAGCAGGATCAGGAGTGCTCTGCTGCTGGTGCCCTGAGCATCATTTCCCACCACCCATGTGAGCAAACTCATCTCAGCAGCCCAGGGGAGATGTTTCTGCCTTGAAATGCAAATTTTTCCATAATGTGCAATTTTCTTAACTTGGATATCTCCACTTCTATAACCTGTTGCAACTCCAGCTGGGCTCCTACACAGTGGTCCTGTACTCTGACCTCCCAAAAAGCTCCACACCTTCAGCTGTGCTGTGGCTCAGACATGTGAGGCAGCTCTTCATCCCCCATCTTGTTTATGTATCAAGAGTGAGGATAGTCATTATTTAAACTTGCTCTTTAAGGCCTGTAGCACTGATTTGGCAGGAAATCTCTCTATTTCTCTTTTCCAGATGAGAAGCCTTTCGTGGTGGAGGACACCTACCTGCTGTGCCCAGCACCTGTGCTGAGAGAAGTTGGCATGTACGTTTTGCCTACCCTGCTATTCACTCTGCTTGTGGGGAGAGGGGTCTGGGTCACCTCCCTGTGCTGTTCCTGTCTGGATCCCAGGCTGACATTCCCTCGTGCCCATCATGATCACTGGCAGTTGCGCTCTGGAGCACAGGGGCCAGGGCACCACCAGGGTGAATTATCTGCATAAGAGGCTTTTCTGAGCACCAGCAGACCAGGCCCTGGGATGGTATCGGACAGAGGGTTGTGGATGAGCCACCCTGACTTGTTTATTGTTTTTTTTCAGGGAAGCAGCTCTTCAAGTCAGTATGAACGATGGCCTGAGCTTCATCTCCAGCTCCGTCATCATCTCCAGCACGCACTGTGTAAGTTTTGACTCCTCAAGTGCTTCTGTGGGATGCTGGGACTCCACAAGAGGTGTGTGTTATATCAGTAGCAGAGCTGCTAGGTTGGGTAAGCCTGGTGTGAAGGACGTGTTCCCCCCTTTAAGGTGAGTTTGAAGGTGTGGCAATGTGACATTTTGTGTGTCTTGTGTGCCAAAACGTGGCCAAGCTCTTCAGCCTTCAGTAAATGCCTCAGGCTCCATCTGGGGTGGGACGGGGAGGAGAGCTGGGCTGGCAGTGCCCTGGAGGTGTCTGTGCCTGCCTGGCCACTGCCCAGGGAACAAGGAGCTGCCTTCCTTACCTGGCCTGATCCCTCTACAGCAATTCCGGCAGCTGTGAGCAGCCCCTCTGCATGGAAACCAGCATGGGGCCAAAAATGTGCTGGATTCTGCCCTGGAGTGGGTGGTTTGGGGCTGCAGCCCCCATTGTCAGTGGGGAGGCTGGAACCAGGATGATGAAATTTGTAATTCCCAGTAATGCTGAAGATGCTGCTTCTGCTGAGTCCTGGCTGTTGGGAACAGGGCATGAAATGAGTCAAGCTGGAGGGGGTAGTGTAGGAATTCATCTGGAATTCCCAGCAGTCCTTCACGCTTCAGTGTATTCAGATTTATTCATCTGTGGGCAGACCTATTACTGCACAGGCCACGGGTGAGGCCCTGCTTTAATGCTTCTGTGAACTGACCTAAAGCAATTTTTGGGAAGCCAGAGCAATGTTGCCAGAAAGACTTAAAAATGTGTCCCCAGCCTGCTTTTGTCCCTGTGCAGCAAAGGCCACTGGGTTTCTGTGCAGAACAAGGGAGAGGCCAAGCACAACGTCCCATTATCAGAAGGGTTCTGTGGCCCACAAAGGCTGAGGCACCAGCTGAGAAAAGGCTTTTGTGTCACTTGAACTTGATCCTTGTTCAACAGGGACAAGATTGTATGGGGAGAGTTTTCAGAGCTTACATGAGAGGTTATATTCCAAAACTGGCAATGGTTTCCTTATACCTTAAAAGAAGAGAATTTCTATTATTAGTCAAGTTTTAGTTCTAGGTCATTGATCACTGGCAAAAATGTATTTGCCTGTTGTCAGCCCACAGGGGTTTGCTGTGTTTACTCACATGAGGCAGGACCTGGGAAACAGTTCTTAGAGAAAAATTATTCCTTCCTCATACGCTTTCTCCTGGGATAGAAATATTATTTGTGGGTTATAGGAGATGAAATACCTGTTTATCCTCTATTGTTTAATAGCTGTAAGGAAACTTTTGAAAATGCCTGTGTTTCATGGCATGGCCTGTCACTCCGATGCCTCCAGACTGGGAACCTGGATTTGCAGTGCAGCTGAGCAGCCAGAACTCAAACCCAGATCCTGCATGTAAAGCTGGATGCAGAGACATTCAGTGGCTGCTTTGCAAATGGTATCTCAGGCTTCACTAATCGAGGACATTCCTCCTGGGCAAACACACATTTTGTCACACATTTTGTCTTTGTAGCAGTGCTTTACGTTTTCAAATCCTTTTTAAAGATAAAACTGAGCCTACAATGCTCTCTTTAATTTAGGTTACAAGGGCTGCATTCCTGGAAATACCCCTATTCAAAATGTGCACCAAATTGTTTAATTGACTTCAGAGCTGGGAGCTGGGTCTGTTGGACCATCTGCAGCTCAGGTGGGAGAGTGAGAGCTGGGAAATGAAGTGATGGTAACACACAGGGGAACAACAAAAGTTATCTTCCCTGTGTGCAAACCAGCAATCAGTGCTTTGGGTTCACCTCTGGGCTGTGTTTCTGGAATGCCCTCTCCAAGAGCTCGGAGAGCAGCAGTGCCACGCTCACCTTGGTGCTAATGCCCTGAACCTCAACCCCATTTGCTCCCCAGGAATGGGTGTTCAGTGGGAGAAGGAACAAAGCCAGCAGCTCCATGGCCTGAAAAGCTTTGCCGTTTATATTCTGATGCAGCTCCACAACAAAACCTTCCTATGCAACATGTAAATAATCTGCACAAATCCCATTTTCTCTGTAAGCAATAGCTGTCATTTTCTATCAACCGTCTGTTTTCAAGGACTCTCTGGAGTTAATCCAGGGAAGCAAAAACTCAATTTTAAGAGCATAGCTGAAGCAGACAGCTGCTTTCCTGGCAAGCAAAGACCAAAAATGAACAGTCAGAAAAGTCAGTTGGACTTTGAGTCCCTGCTGGAAGAATTAGCAAGTGGTGCTGGTGGAGTTGGGGAGGTCTTAGAAAAGTAATTATTCCTGTTGCTGTGTTAGGAGTTTGAAGAACTGGAAGAGAGAGAAATTGTTAAATGCTGTGTTTTGGGTGTGCAGGTGTGCCCAGGCACTGCACACCAGGCAAGGTCAGGAAAGGGAATGTACAAGAGAGGAAAGAATGCCAAAGCTGTGTTTGGGGGCAGGAAGTCAGGGCCAAGTTCTGCAGTGCAGAAAGAGCATCTCGGACGGAAGCCAGGATGGGAATTGAAATAAGTCTTTGTTGGTTTTCTAAAATGCTCCCAGAAGAGGAAAAACCACTCATGACCTCCTGCACTGGTAGCTCTCTGACCCAAAACTGGAAGGGAGGTGAAAACTGCAGGGATAGCATAACCCAGCTCTTCCTGGGCAGCTCTTGGCTGGGAGCAGGGAATGTCACCAGGTCAATAAATGGCTTAGGATGTTGGCTGAGGTGTCAGGTGGGGGGCAGACTCACAATTTTGGATAGAAGCAGCCCCTCTGCTCTGACAATTCCAGCTGAAAGGGTTTAGGAGCCATCAGAGTCAGCTAAAACTTTGGTCTTTTAACCTGGAGAGGTTTTGCAGCTGCCAAAAGGAGGTGGGGACTGGCACAGCCTCACTACAGCCGGGTATCCCAGCTTTCTTCCTGGGGCAGTTTGAAAGGCTGAAGGAATTTGCACCTTTGTGTTAATCAATAGTGGATGGATTTGACCTTTAAATATGGAGAAAGTGAGAAAATCAAGCAAGAACTGCTGCCTGGTAGTAAAAACCAATGACCTTCCACTGCAGGCTTGTTTTTGTTGGGTTTGGTGGGTTTTTGTTTTTAATTCAAAAGAAGTGTAATTTGGTATTAATGTAATTCAGTGTGGGGTTTTCAACTGTGACTTTGTTCTCGGGGGCACAATTAGGGCTGTGCTGGTGATCAGTGCCCCTGGGTCTGCTGGCAGCCAAAGGCCCTCCCTGGAGTGTCAGTAGAGGCTTTTTGAAGCTGCAGAGTCCATTTAATGAGACTTTCCTGGGCCCTTGACCTGGGTGTTTGTTATTAACTGAGGCATTGCTTAGTGGGAGCTCCAGGACATGAGATTTTGGGTTTGCTTCTACAAGAAATTGCTCTTAAGTGTTGCAAGTATAGCTGGCAGGGAATCTTTTTACTGCCACAGGTCACCCAAAGAGTTAAATGTGCAGAGATTATTTCACTCGAACATTGCTCCATGGGCTGGTTTGTAACACCCTGAAGTGTGGCTGTCAAATTGCAAAACCCATGTTCCTATGGGTTAGGAAACAGGGAGTCACAGCAGACCAATAAATTGGGGGTGGGGGCAGGACAGGATGGAAGTTTTGAACAGCTTTAATTTGAAAACATCAGAATAGTTTGTGGTTGTGCAGCCTGTGCTCCTGTGACAGTGCTGCGGTTAAAGAGGAGGTGCAGTCCAGGATCTCTGCACACACGTACACCTCCAAGGGTAAAACCTCACTTGATAATGAGGTTGAAACAGAGCACTCTGAGACAAAATGCTTTATTTTATTGAAATGTTTTCCTGTTGGAAATGTGATTTCAATTTAAACTGAGTTTCAGAAGGAAACTTAACCCAAAGCTGTTGTGTGTGTCCCGGTCATGCTGGCAGGTTCTTACCCCATCAGAGTCGTGGGGAGCTGCTTGTGAGGAGCCTCTCTTGCTCAGCCCAGGGGGCTGAAGGAAAATTTCAGTGAGTTTCATAAGGATAAACGCAGCAATCAAGGGTTAGGGAATTGTTTTCCCCGACCAAAGATTTTCCCTTGTCACAGAGGGCGCAGTGATCACTCCTCCCTCCCCCGTGCGTGTGCCCGCTCTGTTTGGAGGGTAAACTCCTCGGCACCAAGGCTGTCTCTTGCTCTGGGTCTGTCCAGCCTGTGGGGAAGGGAGGCTGCTCTGGCGTTTCGCCTGGGTTGTAAAGCAAATAACAGGATGCTGGAAAAGCGTTTGCCCCTCTCATCTCCTTTCAGCTCTGGAAGGAGAGGAATGAAATAGATCATTGCCAGAGGGGCATTTCATGTCACAGCACAGAAAACAGGGGAAAGGAGCTGAGAACACCTTTGCTGGGTGACCTCAAGCAGGTGTTTCATGCTCACATCCCCTGCTGAGCTTGGCTCCTGCTCAAGCAGCTCCACACAGGCACGGACCAGAGGCTGACCCTGCAGAGCAGTGAGTTTTCATTTCCTTTTAGAAATTAGGCCAGATTGTTTCTGTTATATTAAAAAAATTCCTGTATGTGATAAATGGTAGACGTCGGTTTCTGTTGCTGTGTGCAGTAAAGGCCAGCACAGTAAAGTGAGAAACTAGGAAATAAAATCTTAAACAAAAATAAGATTAGAAAATAAGACAAACCCAAATGCAACAAAAAATGCCCGTCTGCTGTGTAGAAGCATTTTTTGGAAAACCCTCAGGAATAAGCCATGGTTCCATTGAAATTCCAATGAACTGATTTATGTTTTCCTATGAATGGATTTATTTTTGTTTCTGTGTTAGAAGCATCGAGGATGTGTAAGAGGGGCTTAGTACCACAGATTCTGGCTTAGCTTTGTCTTACCTCATGATTGCATCTGCGCTTCCCGGGGCACAATTTTGTGAGCCTGGTCTTGGGCAGCAATCTCAGCAGGGAACAGCAAAGGAATGCTGTGGAGGAGTCATTTCCTGTGTGGCGGGACGATGGAGGGGCCATCCCTCTGCTCTGACTGCCAAAGGAATGCGCACCTCGTTCACACCAAGCGTTGGGGTCGGCTCTTCCCCGGGTCGGTGTGTGCCTCCAGGGGGTCGTTCCCTTGTAGTACATATCCCGGGGCTTGTGGGTCAGTGGTTGGCAGGAAACACCCCAGGGCAGTTTCTGGCTTGGGCTTTGCCATCCCTTCCCTCCTTTCTCGAGGAGAACCCGCAGTCCAAGAGGGGGGCCAGGCTGGTGTCACCTGGCCAAGGAATATTCCCCCAGTCCCAGCCTGACTTCTCACGTCCCTGACAGTTCCACAGCTGAGGGGAGGCTGGATGGGGCTTGGAGCAGCCTGCTCTGGGGGAAGGTGTCCCTGCCCATGGCAGGGGTGGCACTGGATGGGCTTTAAGGTCCCTCCCAGCCCAAACCACTCTGTGATTCTGAGATTCTCTCTCTCTCTATATATATATCTGTACACCCCACTATATGTGAGGAAATGCCTCTAACATGTCCTGCTCCAGATTTCCTGCTATCTCTCTATTGTACAACATCTTCCAGAGGTTCTTTTCCATTGTACTCCCGCTGCCAGCAATAGTTGCAGCATTTTCTTGGCCTTGCTGGACTCTGGCAGGGCAGAGGAGTCTTCAAGGCACAGCTGTCTCTCTTTCTCCACAGCTTATTTGTTTCAAAGTCTTCCTGGGAGAGTTTTAGCACTTCAGCTGTGGAGCACCTTGACAGGCCGTGGAAAGAGCCCACTGTTTTTTCTATTACTGTTTCTTGGTAAGATAACAAGGTGTTTCAAAGAACAACTCCAGGTATTGTCCAGGTTTCCAACAGTTCTCAGGAAGCAAAGTGCCAAAGTTTTACAGAAATTTGGCACAAGCTCTGAGAGTAGCTCTGCTGTCTGGCTTTTGTCAGCTGGTCAGGAGCTGTGGAGTTTTAGACTGTTGATCTCACAGTGGGTACCAGCCCCACATTTATGTGTGAGGTGAATCCCTGTGACAGTAGCACCCATCACAGTTAACTGTGTGTATTTAGGGGCTAGCCAGGCTTTTCTCCATCAATCTTTTCTTACGAAAAAACGTCTAGTTTACTGTAAAAATTCTCTTTTTAAAATCAAAGTTGTTTTCCTGGTCTGAATTGCCAGCCTGTATTCAATAAGTATTAAACACACTCATTGCATTATTCCATGGTTCAGTGTTTCCATGAGCGTTTGCACTGTTCTTCCAAATTTTGATTTTAAAAAAATAGAATGAAAACAGACATTTGAAATGCTTCAGCCCTTTTTCACCAGCTATATAAGACTGGGAGAGAGATCTCCAAATGCCAGTGGAACTTTTGCAAACCCTTTGAGCAGGGAGATTTTTGTTCCTGTTTATCATTCAGCTTGGCTAAGTGGCAGCTTCTGTCTCAGCACAGTTCTGGCTGTATAAAACCATAGACATTACACGGAGTGACAGCTCAATTCTGAGTGAGACTGGGCAGATCTGGCACCTCTAGCCCTGCCCACTCTTCTGGACTGGTTTGCTGCTGTGATACACAAAACCCCAGCTGGCCAGACCAGCTGCATTGCAGAGGAACAGATGTGTTGGGGTATCAAAAATTGGTCTTTACAGGTTGTTCTTGGGGGAAAGGAAAGTAAAAACAAATTCTAGTTTTAAAAACAAACAGAAAATCCCCAGAAAACATTTTAAAAGCCACTTTAATTTGTTTTGCATTTTTGCAAATTGATTTTAGAATACTCTTAATGAGCAAATATTTATTTTAATATGGGGCTAAGGGGGCAGATTATGATTAGACATAAAAAGCCTGATTTCTTCTACAATTTCATGGCAGTAAAGAGTTGAGATCGCATTTTCTAAAGCATTGAATACCAGCAGTTACATTTTGCAGATGATGGATGTGCCTTTATGTTGTTTGTCTGGAGGAACAGCCCCAAATGTACAGCTCTGTCCTCTCAAATGAGCTTTTTTGTGTGTGTGTTGGGGTCCAAGTTCCATTTCCAGACATGCCTTGGGTGAATTCTTCTCCTGTGTGGATTGCCTTCTCTTGCTTCCAAGTGTCAAAGATCAGGTTGTCCTGATCCAAGTTCTCCAGAAAGAACAGCAGAGAGATTGGAAAATGCTCTCAACCCATTTGTTCTTCCATGACTCTGCCATTCTGGAATGATGGGAGGTCATCTGGCCCTTGAGTTGCAGTGATTTAAGCAGGCACCCATTTCTTGCACCCCCCGGGTCAGTCTGTTCCTGGACATGTCCTCAGTCTGGCACCATGGCCTTGACACTGGGTGGGGGGTGGTTCAGATGTCTGGATCTTGCAGCAAGAACCTCTTAAAGAGGCTTAGGTCAGGCCTTGCTGGTTGGGAATAGCAGGATCCTGGGGAGGAGTGGTACAGGGAGGCTGGCACACCTCAGGGAGACAGGGACATCTGGTTTGGGTTAAATCTGAGCAGCAAGAAGTGATGCACATTTGGGGCTTGACAGCTGAATCGAGCTGGCTTGTGCAGCAGTTTGCAGTGCTGATCAATACCGGGGAATTGCAAATGTGTTTTAACTAGGAGAAGTGTCCCAGCCGGAGAGGAGGGGATCTTCTGGAGTTAATGATGGGGAAACTCCCTGTGCGTCCTTGTGATGGAGGTTCAGATCTCCTGGAAAGCTCATGGCGGAAGTGCTCTGAGTCAGCACAGCTGAGAGGAGCAGCAGGACCTGGGTCATGGGCCCCTGGAGATCTCACTGCAAGTTTTGTGTTTGGAGTCAGCTGTAACACCAATGTCGCTGTCAAGTTTGTGCTGTAGGAGGGGAAGAGCTGCAAAGAAGTTGCTCGAACTGCAGTGAAACATTGCCAATATTGTGGCTGCCCCACCCCTGGCAGTGTCCAAGGCCTGGCTGGACAGGGCTTGGAGCAGCCTGGGGCAGTAGAAGGTGTCCCTGCCCATGGCAGGGGTAGGACTGGATGGGCTTTGAGGTCCCTTTCAACCCAAACGATTCCATGATTGTGTTGTGAGCTCTCCTTAAAATCTTTTTCTAAGTCTTCACTTAAATAATCTGAGGAACGTTACATTAATTTTAATCAGTGTTTTATGTAACTGTGAGGGTCAGAAGACTGATGCAAAACCTGTGAAGTGAATGAGAGGTCTGGGCCTCTCTGCAGTGAGGTGTTGGGGGAGGGCAGGTGCCACATTTGGATGTGTGAGGAGAGAGGAAAGCTGCATCTTGTCTGAAAATTAAATGGAGCGTGGCATTATTATCATTAATGTGGCAATAAATGGAGAAGGGCCTTTGGGACACAGCTGGGGCCAGGGTGCACAGGGGAGGATCTATGTCAGGACAGTTCTGTGTCACAGGTGTCACACACTCTCTGTGCTTCTCCTCCAGTCTGACGGGACCATCCTGGCCATCGCCTTGTTGATCCTCTTCCTCCTGCTGGCCTTGGCTCTGCTCTGGTGGTTCTGGCCCCTCTGCTGCACTGTGGTAAGTGACAGAAATCATCAGCACAAAGCAGCATTTCAGTGCTGCCTAAAAGTAAGAAATGAGAGGGAGGGAGGCAGAGTTTTCCCCAGGACTGATCCCAGAACGGGGCAGCATTTCTGCCACCACTGGCTCTGCTTGGGCTTCTGTTTCACCTGCCCAGCCTTGGATTAGACCCATGGAACAGCAATGTTGCCAGCATCCAAACCTTGTCAGGAGCCTTTTAGTCCTGTGTTTTGGTCACAAAATGGAAATAGTTTGCAGAAATGTGTTCCTTGCCATGCCTGCTAAGGGAGGAATAGCTGTTCTGTATTTTCTAACCCTGGTCTCAGCATGCCCATGCTGGAGGGCTCCTGTAGAAGGGTGGGACTGATCAACCCCCACTGGAGTCCTAGTTCTGCCTCAGGTGCAAGGAAAAGACTTTGCTAAGTGAGCAAATTTTTGCAAAATGAGCTTTGTTTCCTAGATCACCATGTCTGAAAAGCATTTTGAGATATATAGTGTCAGTGGAAGTACAACTGTGCCTCACTGAGCATTGTCTTTCCTTCAGGCCCTCCCACAAAAGCTCAAAAGTATGATCACAGAGTTAAAGCTTTAAAAGGGCAGAGAGAAATCAGGAGAAAACAGAGGAGAAGGAAGAGGTCAAGGGAGGCAAGAAGGAAATCACAGGACTCGAGATGAGCTTTCATCTCACGTGACTCTGCTGTTTGTCTGCACAGACCTGTCACACCCCGGGCATCCCTGCTGAGCCCTGGCACTGCCTTTCCCAGCGAGGATCAGGGCAAGGGCTCATTACTGTAGAACACACAATACAGGGAAGCTTTGCTCTTGTTTTGGATCTTGTTCATGCTGCAAATATAGAACAAGAATTAGGGATGCACAAATGTCAGAAGAACTGGAGCCTGGGTTTGGTGACTGGCTGCGTGTAACATTTCAGAAGCTGCTTTTAAGGCTGCCCAAACTGGCTCCAGTTTCTGGGTCACCATCATTATTCCTGATTTTAAATCACAGACCCGGTGTTGTAAATTTGCACCATGTTGTACCAAACCTACAATGCAGAGCAGAGAGCTTTGGAGCCACACACTGCAGGAGCAACTCGCTGGAGGATGAGTCTCTGTGCTGAGATGTATTATCCAGAACAAGGATGGAAATCTCGCAGGAAAAATCTTAGTTGTCTATTTCTGTTCCTGGCTGAAAATGGGGATAAAACGCTTCTCTTCACAGTAGTTTGGCACCTCTGTCCCAGGATGAAAACCAGAATGGAAAAAATATTTATTTGGACTTTCAGAACAATAAAAAAAAATTGTTCTAAAATTGGCCAAAGGATTAGCAGCGTGGTAGGTTTCTCCGAGTTATTTGTCTAAACTAGATGGCACTTTGCCAGAGGAGCTGGGCCAACCTTTTGTTGGCACATCTGCATGGAAGTCAGTGGAGATGTGCCCTGTGCAGACATTTGCACTGGCATCTGGAGGAGAATTGAGGGGATAGAGGGAAAATGCTCTCGGTGATGCTGCTGGTTTAAGGTTCTGTTAGAGTAGAAAGATGAAGCTGATGAGAAAAAGGCATAAATAAAAGCAGCAGGGCATGGAGGGAATATGGTGCTGCCATTGTGAGAGTTCTGTGGCTCTGCTGCAGTGGAATCATGTGAGGACAGTGGTCATGTAGCAGCCCTGAGTGTGAAAAACAGTCCAGATAAGCAAGGTGGGTGCAGCAGAGAGAGGAAGTCTCTGGTCCACATGAAACTTTATAAGCTTAATATTTTCCAGATTTAAATTCTCTACTTAAAACATTTGTTGTAGATAAAAGTTTCCTCACTCTCCTCCTTTACCTCCCACGTTCCATCCTAGCAGGGTCTGCGAGTGGGGACTATCTCACTGATATTCTTCCAATGTAGTCAAACACCTCCCTGTAGCTGTTGGAAAGATTTTATTCCAAGAGCCTGTATGAAATCTCTTCCACCTCTCCAGGAGGGCATCCAGTGTGTTTGGCAGAGGATCAGCAGCCAGGATGCCTCACTGTGCACTGCTCACCCAAAAATTCTGTGAAATTAAAGATAAATCCATGGAGGAGTGCCCAGCCTGTCAGGGGATGGGGAAAGGGAGCTGAGCAGAGCTTAGTGACTGGTTTGGAAGTGGCACGGGGAGGAATGCAGTGTTGTCAGAAGTGAATTAAGGGCAGAGGAACTGCCTTGCACAACAGACCCGAGCTCCAACCTCGAATAACCAAACCGCAGACCCAGAGACATCGCCGTGGATTCCAGCCCAGGGACGTTTCAGCGATAATTGTGGATGTGTCCGGGGAAAAAGGAAAAAAACACAACAAGCTCTTCTCTTACCAAGTATAAATTTGTTTCTGAGTGACAAACACATTTCTAAACCCTGAAATTCCTCTTGGCATACTTTTTAATTAAATAGGAGTCATTACTATCCAGCAGTTCTTCAGGAAAGACACCAAGCCAGCTTTGTCCCTGGAGTAAATGGACTGGAGTCAATAGACTCACTCCGGAGGTTTATCTGGAACCCAGTATCTCCTTGGCATGCACCCATAAAGGAATGCTGTTTCCAAATGTATCCAAGTTTATTGGTCTCAGAAGTATTCTGGGATGAAGTCTGGAATTTACCACTTGGTTTACAGTAGAGGCAATTGTTGCTCAGTAGATCAGAAAAATAATAACTCTTTGCTGTGCCTGATACCAGCACAGGCAAAATTTCCCTGGACACCTGTGGAAGATATTACAAAAGCATGGGAGGCAGGCACTAACCTCTCCAAAGGTTATAGGAGGTTTATTTAATAACGGAAAACAAAGAAACAATTCTGCCGTGCTGTGCTCCCCAACACTGTGTTCGTAACAAGAATGAAGGCAAGTACACAGACACCTCTAACAGTGAGCCCACCTCTAAAGGTGACCCCACCCTTCCTGAGCTGAGCAGATCTGCAAAGCAGCAGATCCCAGCTCCTGGCTTCGCCCAGTTACTGCTTGTCTTCCTATTCATCTTCTTTCCTGAGCACAACGCAACCTGGAGCAGTACAGACATCCACAGCAGGAACTTGTATGTGCAAGAGGCTGTTCAGGTGCCCAAGGGTGAAATTGTTCTGGGTAGGAGGCCAACATGAGCCTCAGGTCTAATGTTGACGTAAATCAGATAGGTTTTAATGTAGATGTAAGCCAAAGAGATAATAAACCTCCAAAACTGTCCTAAGGAGGACTTTGCAGGCACATTGTTAGAGTGGCTTGGAAATGGAGCTTCTTAAAGTGTTTGGATGTACAGTGAAGGCATAGTTAATGTAATAGCTGGAAGGCTTCCCTGTGCAGGGATGGTTTCCCTCACTGGGATGGTTTCCCCGTGCCCATGTTCTGCAGACACTGACCCTGGCAGGATGAGGGAGCTGTGCTTGGGCCACACTTTGCCCCAGAGCAGGACCTGCACAGAAGGTTTTCCCTGGAATATCTGAAGGGATGGCCACACCTAGTCTGCCCAAGCCTTGGGCTGGAGCTCAGCGAGAGCACTCCAGGGCTGGGAGTGGAATTCTGTCCCTGAGCAGCTGAGCCTGAGCCTTTTCCCCACGTTCTCATACATCACACCTCCTCCCAGGTTTGAGTCTTTGCCTCCCTTCTGCAGCCATCCAGGGTGGCCTGAGAGGCCGGGCTGGGTTATTTGCTCACAAAATCTGCCCCACCTCACTCATTTTCATACAACAGTGATTTTAAATGCAGGGGTGTGGCTGGCAGATAAATGAGGTGTTGGTATTTAAGCATCTAACACCAGTTTTAACTTTAAAGCTGTTTTCTGGAAGTAAGCATGGAAGAACCCAGCAATCTGTTTGGCTCTCAGTCTGTACTGCAGATGACCAGAAGTTTTGGAAACAAAAAGCTGGATGGAGAAAATACAGAAAATATAGATTAAAACCACATGGCTAAACTGGAGGAAGAGAAGGGGAGGAAATGCATAGGCTCTGCAGCAACCCTGAAGAGCCATAAAATGGCAGGGTCCCTGCTGGCTGGATGCAGATTCCCACCCGCTCCCAGGAGCACACGAGGCACAGCTCTTCTGCAGTTGTGCTGGTCTGGGGAGAAGGGAGCACATGATCATGAATCATCTGGAACATTATGGAGACAACCCAGGGAAGACAGGAAGCAGGAGGAAGATTGTATTATATTGCAGGTGAAGAAACTGGGACAGGCCCCTGCTTGTGTTAGCTTTGAAGTGTAGACCAGATCTCCAAGGATTTTATGGGTGCTGAGGAAACACAGAAGACAGTGACAGAAGTAAAAAGGAAATGTTCCTTTACCCAACTCATACCTCAACTATGAAACTGTCACAGGACTGAGAGGTCAAAACTATAAATATGTAAGGGAAAATAAATAGGAAATTAGTCAGATGGATCACAGTAAATGCTATTAAGAATCCTTGTTTATTAAGATAGAAAGAATATATATTCTGTGTTTTCTAGAAGAGTGAAGGTAATTAAGGACAAAAATAATCTGCTCAGTTAACTGTATGCCTCCAAACTGTAGTCTTAGTTAGAAACGAAGTCCTTTATTTCTTATTTTGTACTGTTTGCTTCATTTTAAATCATGATCTGTCTAAAGCAGATAGGCTCCTCCGACAAGAAACATATTGCTGCTATTTATCATCTAAAACTCCAGGGATAGTTACTGTGTGATTGCTGGACACTCAGAGCTGGAGGAGATTTCTGGGCTCCCAAGACAGAAAACATTCTAGGCACATTCCTGGAATATACAAAATTTGGATTCAACATGTGCTTTCTTATGCCTGAATGGCTACAGAAATATCAGGGCAACAGAAAATTCATCCTTCCCAATGCCTTTACCCTTCCAGGAGGTGGCTAATAGCGTTCCTCTGCTTTGCCACTGGATTATCCATCAGAAACAGCTGCTGCTCCATGGATCTGTGACATGGAGTGGCTCAGCTAACAGAGACCTGTCCTTCATATGCATGTTGGGATCTGTTGTGAAAGGCAAAGAATTACTTCACTGTCCTGAATTTTCACAGCTGAGTGCGTGGAAGTGCTGACAACTGCTCTCGAAGTTCCTTCCTGTGCCAAAGAAAGCCAGTGGCCACCTCTCCATCCCAGGAGCCTTTACCCTTGGAAAAAAGCCCTGCCAGGTTTTTGTAGCACGGTGATGGTGTGGAACCCCTCAGTATTCCTCACCTGGAAAGCAAACCTGGGGCTGAACCATTGTGTTCTTCTTCTCTCAAACACAGGCACAGGAGACCGAGCTGCACAGCAGCCCCAGGGATGGCTCAGGGTTATCCAAACACTTGCAGCCCACACGGACAAACACCGCAGCCTTGCCAAGCCAAACCCGCTGGAGCGCTGTGCTGGGCCTGGCCCGCTCCCAGCTGAGCCCTGCAGCAGGTCCTGGCTGTCATCTGGCCAGGCCAGAGGTGTAGCCAGGGCAGAAACAAGGTGGCCACGTGGGCTGTGTCCTCACAGGGTCCCTGCAATGGCAGTTTCACTCTTGCCCTTGAGTTGTTTCTGTGTGTGCCAAGCGAGCGGCTGTGGGGCCTTTGGGCCCTGGGCCCTCAGCACTGCCCCTGGGCTCTTGCTGTGCCCGCTGCTGTGGGATGGCACCGAGGCCCCATCGGCTTCAGTGCCCCAAAACGAGGGTCTCAGTGCCCCAAAACGAGGGTCTCAGTGCCCCAGAATAAGGATTTCATGCACACAGAGCTGTAAGAATCCAAAAGGGGGAAGGAAAGCATTTGTGCTGTTTGAAGACCTGGGCAGTGAGTCAGAAATTAGATTTTTTTGTAAGACTTGAACTTTGAAAGGTCGTAGAGGCTCAAAGGCACAGGAGACTGAACTCCCCCATCTCTAGATGTGTCCAAATTAACCAATCCATGCTGCCAATTTACGGAGAGTTCAGTTGCTCTTAGAAGTGCAAAGCACTCAAAAATGGAAGGAATGTCTTTTTTTCCCCCCTCTTGGCCTGTGATAGAAAACACTTGATCTGTTTACAGAAGTCAGTCAGTTTGTGTGTACGTGTGTGCATGTGTTATGGGGAGGAATGCAAATGTATGGAAAACAGCCATCTCCTCACTGCCAAGTGTGCAATCTCCAGAGCTGCCAGTGATACTGGCTGAGAAGTTGTGTTTGAATACTTTGCTGGACCAAATTTGGGTGGCTTATCCTGATGTTTTGTGCCAATACAAATGAGAGAAACTTCCCTGGAAGCCATGATGTTCCACCAGAACAGGGAATGCTCCAGAAGGGAACCAGGCCACTTCCAGCAGGTACATTTTGGATCAGATATCTGAAGTTTCTCGGTGTCTCATGGGTTTGTGTTCAGGGATTTGATTCTAAAGGAGGTCTGTTGACAAATGCCACCCTTCACACTGACCAAAATGAATCTGAAAAGGTCTCCTGTGTCTTTTGGTGCGTTGCACACTCTGTCAGTATTAGTGTGTCAAGAAACACAGAAGAGATGGTGCTGTCTCCATCTTACACCTCTGATGATGCTGATACCCAGGATTTCCTTTCCACAGAGTAGTACTGGGATGCAGACAACTTTTCATCCACTTTTCACAGAATCCCAGAATTATTCAGGTTGTAAAAGACCTCTGAGATCACCAAGTCCAGCCCGTGCCTGACCCCCACCTTGTCCCCAGCCCAGAGCACTGAGTGCCACCTCCAGGCCTGCCTTGGGCACCTCCTGGGATGGGGACTCCAAACCTCTCTGGGCAGCCCCTGGGACATACCATCCACTTCTCATCTACTTTTCATCATTTTTTGTCATTCTCAAAGTTTTCATTATTTCTATCCCACCCAAGCTGGGAATCCCAGGATGGGCAGGGAGATGGGTGTTGTGCCATTCAGTCCCCAGCTCTGCTGCTCAGCTCAAGCTCCTCAGAGCCAAACCCCCTCCTTCCTCCCTGACGGCGTCCATCAGCCGCACCTGACCCACAGTCCTGCTGTGCCAGAACAGGGGATGAGCAAGGCTCCACCACACTCCTCCTCATGAGTGATTTTGTGTTCCCGGAGAGCTCTGGGCTCCTGTGCATGCCTACATTCAGTGCTGATTGAATGCACAAAGTCTCTTTAGCTGAGGTTCCCTGAGGGGCTGAAGGCCACCAAAACAGAAGCCCTGTAGCCCAGGAGCAGGTAAAGGCAGAGCCCAGCACTCATCACTGCCCTGGGCTGGGACACAAACTGCTGCAGCCCTGTCTCCTCCCCAGCCAGAGGCACATGCTCCTCATTAATGGCCGCATTGCATGACTCGGGCTTTGCAGAGGAAAATAAAAACAGTGAGCTCATCACAGGAGGAAAAGCACAAGTGAGAGGAATTGCTGTAAATATTTATATCTGCAGGGCCTTTAATGTGATTGCAATTTTCCCTTTCTGCATTTAAACAGCCAAGCCATTGCTGTTTGGGACTGTATTTTTTGTTGCAGGGTGATTTTGAAGCCCACACATGTCCCCCATGCCAGGGCAGCCTCTGCCCCCGACACCCACCTCTGAGCAGAGCTCAGGACACCCAGTGTCACCTCCACTGGTGCTCAGACAGCCTCTGACTCGTGGCCTGGTGCGCACAGAAAGAGCTGCCTCATCCAGACGGACTAAAACCCCTGGAGCAAACCCATCCTGGGGCATGGCACTGCCACAGGCAGGGGCTGTGCAGGGGCTCTGCTCCGGCTGTGAGGGGCAGGGTTTGATGTGCCTGCTGTCGCTGCCATCCCCTTGGAAACCTCTCTGTTGCTCTTGGATGTAGGGCTCTGGTAGTAGCCAACTGCCTGCCGGGCCCTGGATACAAACTTTCTGCATGAAATAATGGCCTCACACCCACATAAACTGCAATGGTTTCTATGGAGAATATCCTGGACCAGGCTGCAACCTCACCCTGCTTGCTTTATTACAAACCTTAGTGAGGCATAGCGATATATATATATATATATATTTTTTTTTTTTTTATATTTTTTAAAGTTTTGACAGTGAACTATATTAACCTACTAATGTGAAAAGCATGAATGTGAAGAGCATGAGGTGGCACAGCCTTCTGGAATGAAAAAGAAGAAAGGTCTGGGAGACAGGCTGGGGGTTATCACTGCTTTGCAATGTCCCCAGGGCACTTTGCTTCACGTTGGTTTTGCTTTCCAGCCTTTGCTCAGACTGCAAATGATTTGAGGCAGGATTTGTACATGTGTGCAGAGGGCAGGAGAAGGAGGTGCTGATTTTACTGTGGTTGTTCAGATGAAGCATCAATGCTTAGAGCCAGCACTGACTGTAGCAACTGCTGGGCTTAGGAGAATCAGGGATATAAGACTTTGAATTGTCTGTTGCCTCACACAGGGCAGGGGTCACCTACTGAGCAATGTGAGTGTGGAGCTGCCATTAGGAATGTCTCCATGGCAGGGCTCTGGGACACCTCCTGCTCCTCCTCAGTGACAGAGGCACCCCCAGCCACGCCGTGATCACAGCGTGTTGTGACAGAGGTGTTCCAGCAGCACATCCTGTTGTTTTCTCCTTTGGATTTTTTTTGGTGACATTTGAGTTGTGCTAAAGAACAAGGTGTGAATTTATGATTCTCTTTCTCTTTAATCCTTCTAGATCATCAAAGAGCCTCCCCCACCTCCTGCAGAAGACAGTGAGGTGAGTGACACTGACCCCTGGTCTCCTCAGTGTGTAGGACAAGGTTTTGTTTGGTCACATAACAAAAGGTGGGTAAATCTGTGAGTTCAGTGCCCCCACTGAGCAGGTAGGGAAGGAGGACAGCTCAGACAATGCTTCACTTGGTCAGAACAGCACTACAGAGTTAGGCTGTGATTCACACAAGGGACAACCCTTAAGCCTGTGTTTAACTCTGAAGTTAGTGGAACCTAAACATGTGCTTAGCTGGCTTCCTGGAATGGCACGGTAATGATTTTGGTGGTTTGGGATATATAACCACTCCTGGCAGGAGCTCCTAGTGCTGAGTCCTCAGAGCACAGTTGCTGTGAGAAAAGGAAGCTCATGGTCCTTGCACTGTCTGAGGCACATTCAGAGCAGATGTAAAACCCCAGCAAAATCCTCTTGCCATCAGCAGAGATGCACAAGCCAGGGAAGTTTTAGTGGAGAGTGATCAACAAACGGTAAATCAGCATTGAAACTGCCATCTTAACTCTGCTTGCAAGTTTTAGGTTAATCTTATCACAAATGGTTAAAGCTCTGCCATCATCATTTAACAGACTGTGCCCAGAAACATGCCCATTTTTCCATCTGCCTCTTTCTCTGTACTCCTGCTTTCAGCACGCAGTGAGTCTCTGCTTTGCTCCCGGTGTTTTCCACATGGCATTTCACTGCAGTCCCTGCACTCTGTGCAGGGCACTCTGATGGCAATGGGAGTTTCTCCATTGACTTCACTGGGGTTTGGATCAGTTCCTCTTTAATAGGCAAGTAAAATTAGACTTAGGTCTGCACTCAGAGTGATTTGGTTGGGCAGTTTGCCTTGCTTTCTGTGTCTGAAGATAAATTCATTGCCTGCTTCAGCATACAAGAGGAAAAGCTTGTGAAATGGTGCTCTCTACTCTCCATGAAGCCTGGCCCAGGGAGTGTGGGCTGAGCCAAGGCTCAGGAAAGCTCAGGCCTCTGCAAGGAGCAGGGATCTGGCCTCAGTTCTCCCTGCACTGTCCAGGGCAGCAGGACCCAGGGCCAGCCCTAGAACCTCCAGCTTGGGGCACTTGTCCCCTTCAAAACAGGCCCAAAGCAAACTCCAAATCAGACCATTTCCAGACCCAAGGGGGGTTTGCAGCTGGATCCAGTGCTCCCTGTGCCTCTCTCTGCAGTCACCTGGCCTGTTTCCCTGAGCAGATTATTTGTTTGGGCTGTGTGAAAATCCACCAGCTTTGTCAGCTTCTGTCCTCTGAATGAAAAGGAAGATGTTAATCTCGAGTTGCACATACTTTGTTCTGCATTACACATGCCTCCAAGCCAAGGGATTCAATTGCTGAAATTAATTAAAATACATCATTCTGGAATGCTGGCTGCTTGGCCAAGAACTGCAGGGAGAAATTACATCCCCTAGGAGGGAAGACATGCGTCACCTATAGGGAAGTCTTTTGTCGACCCAGTAAGTGCTGCAAAAGCAGAGCAGTTACTGCAAAATCACAGTTGTAGCTTGAAATTCAACTTGTCCAGGCTTTGGTTGTACCCTGAGAGGGCCCTGCAGAGTGATTGAAAATTGGCATTCAGTAGGACCTGTGCTTTACCTGCAGCCTCGTCAATCCAAGAGGTAATCTGAACATTCTTTTGGGGGTTGTTCTCCTCTTTGGGGCCCTTGGGATGGCAGGGTTTGGTTACAACAATCATGGATTGGTTTGGGTTGGAAGGGACCTTACAGACCCTCTCATTCCCCCTCCTGCCATGAGCAGGGACACCTCCCACTATCCCAGGGTGCTCTAAGCCCTGTCCAACCTGGCCTGGGACACTTCCAGGGGTGGGGCATCCATCTCTACAGTGTGCCAGCTGCTCTAATTTCACCTGTGCTCATTTCATCTGTGCCCACCAGCGCACATCGCCTAAGCTCCATTATCCCAGAGTCAACGTGCACATTTAGCAGCCAACGGTTTTTTAGAAAGGAAAATGTAGTTTATACTATTTTAGAAGCTGTACAGCATCAGGGCAGTGCTCAGAAATCAGTAAGTCTTGAAGCTGTGACTTGCACTGTTTTTTCCCAGACAGAAGAACTTTCCACTAGTGAAAAAATAGCAGAGGCTCTGACAAGATGCATTTTGTTGGTACATTTGCTCCTAGAGAGGCTGGTCCACAGAGTGGGGCTGGCAGTAGTGTGATGAGTTCTCAAAAGGTTGAAGCGTCCAGATTTTCTACTTTGCTCTAAACAAATAGAAGATGGAGTTGATTTTCTACAATCCAGGTGTTCGGGTGTTGCAGATATCCCTCTCCCCTGCAGGAAACCAGCAGCTGCTCCTCTCCAGCAGGAGGGATTGCTGGTCCCTTCGGCAGCAGGGTTAGAGTTGGTTTTTTTTCTTCTCACAAAAGTCTTGGCCAAAAAAAAAGTCAAAGAATTCTTGCATCAGCAGGTTTGGGAGCTGAGGCCCACAGGAGGAAGGAGAATGCATTACACTCTAACAATGAGGGGGAAGCAGCCTTTGCTGTCGGACCCGCCAAAGGTTTTATTGAACTCTGTTTCAGAGGCCCTTTGAGACATGTTGGAGACACGTCACTGTTGGTGAAGGAAATCATTATTGGCCAGAAACTCCCAATTAAATAATTCAGAAATTGCAAATGTTGTCAGCTCCCGCTGTGCTGCTTGGGAAGCTTGGGATGCTGAGGGTGAAGCCCAGGGAAGGACAGATGGTTTCACTTAGGTCAGGAAGGATTGACATCGTGCCAAGCGGAAGAGGTGAGTGCCTGGAGGAGCCCAGAGCACCTTTCTGGCCTGTGATTAGTCACTGAAGGTGGATCAAAACCACATTCTTCTACCTCCAGTTAATAGGAAGGCTTTTTCTAGCCCTGCTGGAGGAAGACACAGCTGCTTTTACTCCTGTGCCCCATCACCTTTAGGCTAGGTTTATTGGAACAGCTCTGCCCAGCTCAGAACAGAAACTCACCACAAGGCTGAAGCTGGTTCTGCTATAGCAACTCATCCTCAAAATACACCAAAAAACCCCAGCTGCAGGGCTCTGTAGCTTCCAACAGTTCCCTATTCATATCCTGGCCCAGGCCAGAATTCTGCTGCTGTCAGTCCTGAGCAGACTGGCTGCAGTCAGAGGGTGCTTAACTGGAGCCCATCCAAGCATCCCAGGTGACACACACTGCCCTCATTGCTGCCCTGCCCTGTAAGCAGAGCCTAAAACCCACAGCTGGATCTGCGCAGGCACCGCTTATTCCCACAGCAGCAATCCAGGGACACAAAGCTCTCTGAAGTCTGGCAAAGCCAGGCAGGAGATCTACCAGATGCCCAGAACTTGCCCTTTTCTCATCACTCAGTCCCTTTCTTTCCCTGCTGCTCTGTCACCCAACATCCACAGACATCCCTGATGTAGCACTGGAGCCAAGCCACCAACCAGCCTGTAATGGGATAATTCTTATGTCTCTTGTCCTCTTACCCACACACAGCACAGCAAACACACACAGGGAGGTGCTGGACAGAAAGGGCCATTCAGCAGCACTGGCACCAGACCCTGAAGGTCTCTGACACTGTCCTGGGAGGCAGCATGGACAGGAGGGACTTAACTCCCTGCATGGCAGCTGCTGTTCAGCCGAGGGATGAAAGCCGTGTCCAGCTGGATCCACACTGATTGTCGGGATCTGATCTCTCCCACAGCATTCCTGAGGCCAGAGAATGACTAAAGGAGATTCAGCTGCTTGGAGAGCTGCTTGAACCCTCACTTATTATCATGGAATCACAGAATGGTTTGGGTTGGGAGGGTCCTAGAGATCACTTTGTTCCACCCCCCTGCCATGGGCAGGGGACACCTTCCACTAGACCGGGTTGTTCAATTATTACTGATCATTAGTCTTTTCTAAATTGTTTTCCTTGCTCCTTCTGGAAAGCCTTGCTGGGGAGATAGCAAAACAAGCTCCAGAGAAAGGATCTGATAGGAATTTTTTGTAGACACCAAGGCAGGAAATTTATTCTGCTATTCCTGAAATGATGCCAGGTCCCATTGGTGTGCCAATGCTTCTCCTTCCCTTCTACAGTGAGTTGTGAAAATACAGGAGGAGGAGAAAAGGAACTTTTCAAGAGGCAGGCATTTCAAAGAAAAAAGATGGGGCTGTTCCTGGCAAGAGATGAGGCGCAGGTACTACACCATGAGGGTGTGGAGTTTCATAGCCAATTCCATGTGGAATATCCAGGCAGGCCCAGTGCAGTGCAGAGCTCTGGGAGTTGGGTTTAATCCCATCGCGGTGCACTGGGAGCACTGGTGTTGATTTCCATGACCTTGTAGGACCTACACCTTCCTGCACCTCGGTGTCTGAGCTCTGGAGTGGGAACAGCTCAGCATCCCCCTTTCACCAAACCCAGGCCTCCCTCTCATCTGTGCACACGCACTGCTTTGCTCTTGGAGGACTTCACTTCAGGCAGGACCTCAGAGGATCTGGGCTACAGATAAATGGGGAGTTTCTGTGATGATCAAGGCCACCAAAGGCTGATTTGATAAACATTTGTGCCTCAAGGATGAGCTTGCATGAAGCTGAAGTTGTTCAGGCTGGAGAAGTGAAGATTCTGAGGAGCCTTTAGAGGTACCAAGGTACCAAGCAAAACCTTCCCCAGCAGGAGGAAATGTTCCCTGAGAACAGAGCTCGGTGTCCCCAAAGTGTAACAAAGCAGCTGAGAGGTGGCCATGGGATTTGGGAATGACTCCAGTGTTGGGAGAAGGGGTAGAAAGGAGCCTTGAGGACAGCTGGATTTGCCTCTGTGTTCTCTCAGCTGTAGAAGTCGATGATAACATCTCTCACAGAGAAATGATTGTTGTGTCGTGGCTCAGCCCTTGCTAATAGAGGCAGAGCTCTCTATAAATGCTGAATTCTGACAAAATTCAGACCTTGCAGAGGCAACTGGGAAAATAATTATAAGGGTGGGGAGAGGGGTAAGTTGTCCAAACTTTTTTTTTTAATATCTGGCCAAATTTAGTTTGAATTCTTACGCCGAGTGGTTCAGATGTCCCTTGTGGAGCCTGAATTATCCTGGTGTAACCCACAGACGAGGTTCCCTCAGGTCAGGGTCAAAGTATCCAGAGCCTGGCCTGGCCTCTGAGATAAACACAATTCTTTGTTTTCTGCAATCCAGCACTTATGAATCTGGATCCTTGACTGTGAAATGCAGCTCTGTCCTGCTTCTTCCTATTTGTTAAGAGAAACTCTAGCTCCATCTAAAGCAGATTTTAGGTTGGAAAGTTGCCAAGTGCTGTACAGTCAATTTCCAGCATCCTTAGATGCACTTGAATTTTCTGGGGCTGTTTTTGAGGCTGCAGCTGGGGCAGAGCTGGAGCTCCTCCAGTACAAATCCCATTGTAGCCACATGTGGAAAAATACAGGTGAAGCAGGCAGGATGTGAGAATTCAGCCCTGGCTCAGGGGGCAGTGAGTTGGGGTGCTGGATGTGGGGATGGTGGGGACTGGGTGCCTTTTCCTTCCAATTTTCCTGCTGCCTCCCTGCCCTGACCCCCGTTTCCAGTTCCTCCAGCTCCTCACGTGTGCGGTGAGCACACTGGCCAAGAGTGTAGGACATCACTAGTGGGGGCTTTCTGCTTCTATTGCAAAACCTCCCCTGCCCTTCCAAACATGTAAACAGACTCATTCTGCAGAAAACTTGTGACTCCTTTGTTTTTCAAGCATCCGTGTTGGTTCTCTGTGCATGTGCTGTTGTCCTGGCTCCCGACTCGCAGCAAAGGGACTCGCAGGGCTTTTAAGGGCTTGTGGGGAAGATTTCCTAAACCTTGGTATTTCCTGTTGTGAGAAGTCCAGTCTGTGCTAACTGAAGAGAGAGAAAGAGAATTGCTGAAGGAAATTATTTAGATGGCTTTACTTCCATTTTTTTTTTTCTTTGTAACAAAAAAAAGTCCTCATGAAAAACTTCATGCAGAGATATTGAGTTCTTGGTTTGCAGCAAAGAGCTCTGCCCAGGGCCAGAGAGAGACGTCAGCTCTGAAGAGAAGAACCTGGTAGTTGGGACCAATTGTTCACCCTTCTCTTAGATCAGGACACATTTTGCAGCCCAATTTCTGTGTTTTGATAAACTGAAATGCTTTTGGTTGCCATGAAAACTGTAGTTTTTCTTGGATTTCCCCCACACACACAGAGTTTTTCAGTTTTCCTGATGGGGAGTTTCAATTTCAAAGTACTTCTGGCTTTCCCAGTTTTGGAAGGCTCCTAAGTTTTGGAGTTCAGCCAAGTCCCTGTGAAAAATTAAAGAAAGAAAAAGAAAAAAGACAGAGGGACCATTTTTCTTTTCTCTCCACGTTTTTCACAGGAAATACTTCACGTTTTTGATGAACTCTGCTTTTCTGCTTTGCCAGTTCACAGCCTGAACTGTAGAAATTAAAGGGAAAGGCACTATAAGAGCTCCACATCCACTCTGACCTTACAAAGTGCAACAGAGAATTTAAAATATCTTGAATCTTGCTAGAGCTTTAGCAGGCTGATTTTAAATAAACCTAAGGAAATGTTCTTGATCTGTTCATTTGCCCGTCTCTGAATGTCACCCTGAGGTGCTGAGCATGTTTGGCTCTGTGGCTGATATGTGCCTGCAGCGAGCAAGGGCAGGACACAGAATTTAAATCTCATTTTTCACACAGGGCCTGACTTTCTCTGGCATAAGCCACAGGACTCCCCAAAGCCACATGGACTTCCATGGGCAGCTGCCCCAGCCAAGGCACAGGTTCATTACAGAAGCTAATTCCATTCTTGTGACTTTTCCATGAGACTTTTCCATCCTATTCCTCTTGGCCAGCTCCTCTCAATAAACCTGGGCATTCCCACTGGGGTTGTTTCTGAAGGTACCCTGAGTTTGCCATCACTGAGAAGAAAATTTACTCATTTTCTTGCTCTTTCCCTGCACCCTGTGAGGCCTGAACTCCAATATGGGGATTTACCTGGGCCCTGGAGGGTCCCTGCAGCACAGGGAGCCACATGCAGCATCTGCCTCTCCCCAGTCCCAGCTGAAGGGAAAGGCTGGCAGAGGTGATAAATACCAAAATCTCATTCTTGCTGGAGCTGGATGGTACCTTTCAAATGGTGGTGTTTACATCATGAAACGTCCTTTCATGAGAGTACGTCCTCTGGAAAATAATGAGAGACCAGAACCTTGCCTGTCCTGCAGGCTCAGAGGACAATGCAGCCTGGGACTGTTTATTCCTCTCCATCCCTGGTCATTCTCCCTGACAGTGCCACCCGTTGCTGCCGTTTTGCAGGAGGAAGATGATGATGGGCTGCCAAAGAAGAAGTGGCCAACAGTCGATGCCTCTTACTATGGTGGGCGAGGAGTGGGCGGCATCAAACGGATGGAGGTAAGGAAATCCCAGCTCAGGGGTCAGATCTGGGCTGGGGACTGGGCTGTGACACCCCCCTGCAATCTACCCAGCAGGGAACTCAGGAGACAGACCCAAACTTCTTCAGGCTTTTTTGATACATCTGAGTCCAGATCATTTTTGTATGGGAATATTTGAAAGCCAAACAGATTTTTGCAGTTTGGGACTATCTTTGTCCTCTAGTACAGCAACGTCCTGTTCCATGCCTGGGATACGGGGGCAGCGCTGCCATACAAATTACAATGAAATGGTTTTAGTTTTTCTGAAAACCTTCCCCACTCTCACATTTCTCATAAACCACCACAAAGGACAAGTTCAAAATTTGGGCTGCAGTCTAGAAACAAACCTCACAGCCTGTGCATTGCTCTTCAGCTTGGACCTGGACACTGGGAAAACACAGGCAGGGCTCTGTTCTTGCAGCAGGGGCTGCTGTGATGTGACACAGCCTGATCCCTCCTTCCAGGTGCGCTGGGGAGAAAAGGGCTCCACGGAGGAAGGTGCTAAGTTAGAGAAGGCCAAGAACGCCAGGGTTAAGATGCCAGAGCAGGAATACGAGTTCCCTGAGCCCAGGAACCTCGGGAGCAACATGCGCCGGCCCTCGTCCCCTCGGAAGTGGTACTCCCCCATCAAGGTGAGTCCAGCCCTGCCTGGTGCTGCCTGAGATGTGTGCAGGAGATCTTTTGTCATGATGCGTGTTCACGTCCAAGGCTCGGATCTGTCTACCAACCTGTGATCCCGAGTGCTGCTGGAGTGGCTGTGCCTGGGGAGGTGCTGTGGGAAGGAGCCTCGTGGAGCAATGGGAGTTTCCCACCTGGTTGGTCAGGTCTGGGAGCTGTGTTTCTTTCTTAGACTGGAACAGGATCCTGATCTCTTCCTCGGGCATGGCAGCTTCTGGGAAGTGCTCACAGAGTGCAGAGGTCCACACTGTGCCTTCCCTGAGATGTAGGGAATAAATAGGAACTTCTCCAAAAATGATTAAGGGATTGAAGCATCTCTTGTGTGAGGAAAGACTGTGGGAGCCAGACCTGTTCAGTCTGGAGAAGACTGGAGGAGCTCTCATTAAAGCATATAAATATCTCGAAGGAGTGTCAGAGGATGGTGCCAGACTCTTTCCATTGGTACTTCACTGTACAGAGCTTGCCTTAAACTTGATGCTGGGGAATGAGAAAGTGCGTCCCTGAAGGAAAACAGAGGCTTCACTGTCCTGTTTCCTTCCTACCCAGCAGCAGGCAGTGGGGTCAGACAAAAGCTGTGAGCCAGACTGGAGATGTCCCACCGTGCCAAGCTCCTTGCACTGCCTCTGGTTACTGACCTGCTCCAGGTGGTGCCCACAGGAACTGGGCAAGCCTCATGTTTGGGCTCTCCTCAGTCCCTGATCTTGGAGCTGGTTCAAATCCAGGGGTAGGAGTGGCAGGGATGCTCAGGGGAGCCAGGGTGGTTTCCGGAGGATGCAGAAACGTGCACCTCCTTGAAAATTTGGTCCAACACCTTCTCTCTTTTCCCCCTGGAAGATTATCATCTCACAAACAGAGCCTCCCAACAAGCCATTTGCAGTTGTGTTGTAATGACTTCAGCATGTGTCGCTGGAGGTTGTTCCTTCCCACAGTGGGACAGGTTGGAGGCAGCAGTCCCAGCTCTGAGTGGGGAGTGCAGCACACCCCAACCCCACGGGGCTGCCCTGTGTTCCTGAATGAGCTGCATTGTCACTGTGCATCAGCATGCTTGGAAAACACACCAGCCCCACCTGGGAGGTTCTCCTTGCTCCTGGAAATGACCTCATCCAGCCAAGACACAGTGCAGTCAGTTTTTGTAACTGGGCTGACAGAAGCACTGATTTTAGGACAAAGAGCCCAAAATACCTGTTCGGGCAGCTGGAACCGTGTGGGTGCAGCTACCTGAGCTCATTCCTTGAGAGCTGGGTCCTTTCACACAGAAGTTTCTGCTGAGTTTCTCCCCTTCCCCAGCTGATGCTGTTGGATCACAGCCCCAGGAGACTTTCAGTGAATTTTCAGGATTTATTCTGCATGATGGGAAATCAGCTCTGAAAAGAAGAATCAGGTTTGTTGCAGGTCTGTGTCCAGGATGGAAATTCTCCAAAGTTCAAGAGAGGCTTGGAGAGGAGATTCAGTGAATGTAGGGCTGAGGTTCAGTGCTAACTCTGGAACAGCTTTTGCTTCATAACAACAAGAATTCAGTTATAAGGGCGCCTACAAATATTAACAGCATCTCATGGGTGATATATATTCTTCATTCCTTTAGAAATATCTCTCTTATCTGCCATTCCAATGGTATACAGGATAGGGACAGTTCCAATCCAAAACCCTGTATCCAAATGCTCCCCAAACTTTGGAGTGCTCCACATCTGGATAGTATTTAGCAGCCTGGACAAGAATTTACCTAATTATTAATTGCCACCACACCCCTCACTCAGCTGCACCCAAAAAGTGTATGGAGACAGAATAACTGTCTCCAACACTTTTCCTCATGGACAATCATCAGCACTCACCAAACCCAGGAAGGATCATTCCTGTGGAGCAGAGTCCTGCTGTTGCTCTCCCTGGGCAGTAAAGAATTAGCAAAATTGGCAAAATTCATCAGCTATCTTGGCAGAAAGTCACGTCCTGGAGGTGTGAGCACAGGAGATCAATTTGCAGGGAAGCTCTCCTGGAGCCGTGGCAGGCCGAGAGCTGCCTGGGGCTGGACCCTCAGCCAGGGCAGCACTGGCTGGGATCCATCCCACTTTGTCCAGTCTGGGTTTTAAAATAACAGAGAGGCTCCCACCACTTCTTGGGGGGAATATATCACAGACCCCCAGACCTCGCACAAGAAAATGTCTCCTGATGCTCAGCTTGAATTTTCCCTCATCCCCATGCTCCAAGTGCGCTGTGCTTAAAGCAGATGTTAAATTGCCACCCCCTCCACTGGGCTGGTTGAAGCACCCCTTTCAGAAGCAGATAAACACGCCTGTAACAAGCTGCTTTAAAAAATCATGGGTAAAGGAGAAGGGCAAATAATTAAACTTCAGGAACAGTGAACCAAGGCTGCTTGAATCTGATAAAGTGACAGGAAATTCACATCGTAGGACCAGTCATCTTGCTGGCCACAGGCCTCTCCCAGCTGCACAAGTACCAGCCCCTACTTAAAATGTTCTGCCTTTTATGATGGAGTTCTTATTCCCTCTATTCTTCAATCTTCCCAGAGTCATGTCTATAAGCAGGTAGACAGCTGAGAGTGGACAGATAACTTTTTTTAAATGCTCCAGAGATTTATTTGCTACCAAATGTGGCTACTGACACTTAATAGATTGGAGTTATTATTGTTGTTATCCTGATTTGCCGCTGTTACTTCTCAGCATGGTGCCAACTGGATTATCCTGCTTTTAAAATGTCATTTCAACTGTTTGAAAAGTCAGTGCAGATAATCCAAAGGGAATGACAAATCTGAAAACGTCTTAAAAAGCTCGCCAAACCCTTGGCTCATCTGACAGGGAGGGGCAGCACAAAACGTAGATGGAAGTGAATCAGAGAGCCATGGAATCATTAAGGTTGGAAAAGCTCTCCAAGATCCTCAAGTCCAGCCATCCATCCGGCACCACCACCATGTTCACCAAGAAACCACATCCCTGAGTGCCACGTCCACACGTTTTCTGAACACTCCCAGGAATGGGGACTCCACCACTGCCCTGGGCAGCGTGGGCCAGGCCTTTCCAACCCTTGCAGTGAAGAAATTTTTCCCACCATCCAACCTAAACCTCCCCAGGCACAACCTGAGGCCATTTCCCCTCATCCTGTCACTTGTTACCTGGAACAAGAGACTGACCCCACCTGGCTACACCCTAAGGCTGAAGCACCAAGTGGTGCTCTCCAAAGGACACCTCAGGTGAATCTCACGTGGAGGCCACTCCAGTATTTTCTGGGCCATGTGTCCCTGGCAGTTCTCCAGCCTTTGTCCCTCCTGTCTCCATTCACAAAGCTGCCACGGCACAGCAGCCTGGCCAGAGAGGCCTAAGTGCAGCTTGGGTTTACAGACAGCTCCAAAAGTGCCTCTGCCTGACACCAGCAGGTCTGAGGAGCACCAAGGTAACTCAGGGTCAATGCAGTGCTGAATTAACCATGAATTCAGAGGAAATTCCATGGCTGGAACTGTGCCCTCCTTCATTTGTCATCTGCCCCGACTGTTTCTTCTCTCTGGGCTTCAGATCTAGTAGGACTCAAGGCTTAATTTGCCTTCAGACTTTTCTTTTTTCTCCAAGTGACCTCGTGCTTCGACTGCGGAGGAGTTCCAGACACAGAGACACGGCCCATCCATGGAGAGCACAGGAGGGTTTCTGTTTCCAAATGAAAGCGTTGCCATTTCATTTCTTCAACCATCATCCTTTCCATGATGCACACTCCCTCTCTTCCACCCAGACGTCTCAGGCAGACCCTGAGGCTCCCAAAGATGGAGCTCTTGGCTTTTCCCAAGAAATCTTGGTAGGCTCTTGGAAACTGGGAATGCAGAGTAAAAAGGAATATTTTTTTTTGTTCCATGGAAAGTTGTCGCTTTGCCTCTGGTTTCCTAAAGGAGAAATGGAAGAAAAAGGTACTTATTTCTTAAGCTGTCAGAGTGGACAGGAGATCAAGAGCTTCAACCAGCTCGGCTGTAGAGGAAAGATGGATTGGATTGGAAGGGATGGTTTCCCTCAGGTCTGAGGAGTTCTGCTGTCCAAATGCAGAAGAATCTGACACAGAAGTTTCTTGCTTCTTCCTTTGACAGTAACAGACTTTCCTGGCTCTCACCTTAGCAAGTCTTTTCCCCATATCCTAAGGAAACAAGTTCTGTGCAGTCATTCTATGTGTCTGCCTCCACCCATGTGTCCCTCCAACTCCCAAATAAGCTTTGAACCATTGCCTGAACACACTGGTTGAGGAATAGAGATCCCAGAGAGGATTATGGCCCTGCTGGTTCCTTGGAAAGGGAAGAGAAGGACTCTGCCCCCATGAAAGGGAGTCTTTAGTTTGACACCAGAGGCCTGGGGTCACAAAGGACCTCCCAAACACCCTGAGTGTCAAGTCTGGTCCTCACAGACCCCGGAGTTCACACAGCCAGACCAGGCCCTCAGGAAAATCTGCTGCCTCACTCTGAATGAAGATCCTCACTCTTTCCCCACCACCTCTGCAACATCCAGCTTACATTTCCATTTGTTAATCCTGTCCCACAATAGTTACACAAGGCATTCTGCTAGCACAAGAGTTTTTTAGTCTTCATTTCCAGGAAAGAGTGATCAGACAGGAGTTCTGGATCCAGTCAGGAGTTGGTCCTTGGGCTTGATGCTCTTATCTGCAGAAAACTGTTTTGTACCAAGGGACAGCTTTGTACATTCTCAGAGCAGCATATCTCTGCAGGTACAGTAAAGTTTGCTAGTAGGGGTTTTGCTCCTAGTTCCTGCTCTAGTATCACAGCACTCGGAGCATTTGGAACAATACTCATGGAAACATTAATAAATACTGTGTGCTGTTAACCCTCTCCAGAAATTCCTACAAATCTCAGGGTAGTGTGGTCTTCACAGACCACGGGTCAAATGAAGTGAGTGTGAAGAGAGTTTGATCAAATAATCTTGACCTGTCTGTAGCCTTGCACTGAGGCAGCCAAGATGTGCCCTCATGCAAAGCCTCCTGCAGCTCTCCCAGAAGCTGAGTCTGTTTTGGAAAGGAAAGCCTGGCTGGCTGGTTGGAGTGGGGATAGAGCAGGAATCCTCCAGCAGCAGGTGAATGTTTCAGAGCAGGTGATCTGGTGAATATTTCTGCATTGCAGAGCCCTGGGCTGCTCCTTCTGGCCTCGTTCAGCTCATCTAGGGAGTACCCTCAGGCCTGGCTGCTGAATTCCAGTCAGGGATGAATGCTTGGGCTGCACTGCAGGGAATGGCAGGGAGGGTCCCACCACACATCAGCCAAACTCTGTCTGCAAGAGGTTTTCAACACGTTGGGTTTTGAGTAGACCTCACCCAGGTCTGTGCCGTGCACATGTGTGTGTCTGGGTGTGTGTGGTGTGAGACCACCCAGCGAGGGGACAGCTGCTGCCTCTGAGCTCAGCGTGGGGCTGGAGGGCTTGGAAAGAGAGGTGCTACTTCCTGGAAAAGGTGCAGACATGAGCTGCCACACGGGGAGGGCCTGGGGAGCCTGGGTGAGCCCTCCCTTGGTGGCTGCCAGGAGAGTTGACCTGGCCATCACACCGCCCCTGGCTGGGGCTCAGCTCTCCTGGCCGTGCGCAGAGATGGGGTTTCACTCAGTTCTCCCAGCAGACTGTTTTGAGACATAAATGAGATTTCTTTCTCTCATGTCACAGTGGTCACCTAGCGCTGGAGAGGAGCTGCTCAGGCAGAGCAGGAGGCACAGCAGTTCAGAAAGGCATCGCATGAGTTCACTGCTCACTTCCTGCACTGATTTAGAATTTTGCTGGCTGTGATGCCTGGAGCTGAGTAGGTATTAGTATCTCTCTGAGCCCAGAAGGTGTCCGAGTCACACATTATCTCTGGAAAGGTCAGACACTGTTATCTGTCAGACATCTGAGTGCTCTTCCTTTGCACTTGCAGCAAGTTCACAGCAAGTGTCTGTGAGAGAAAACATTGTTCTCCAGCATCTTCTACAAGCACTGGAAATGATGGGGTAAAACCTGTTGCGTCCAAGTGCTCGTCCCTGCACTGCACTTTGCCCAGAGCATAACAAACACCCTGTTTCCTTTCATTCCAGGGGAAGCTGGATGCCCTCTGGGTCCTGCTGCGGAAAGGATACGACCGTGTGTCCGTGATGCGTCCCCAGCCAGGAGACAAGGTACCAGTGCCTCCAAACCCTTCCTTCCAGCAGGGAACAGCAAAACCCTCTGACTGCCTCTGCCTGTGGGACTGAGGGCAGACACTCCTGACAGCTTAGAAGCAAACTCTGAGTCACAGCTGTCAGCTTTGTTTGCAAACAGTTCGTGGGGTTTGGCTGATGTGGTTTCAAGCCTAAACTGCCCAGGTGCAGGGACAGAAATACCCCTGGAAGAGCCCAGCACAGTCTGCTCTTAGAGCACAGAGCTGCTCTCCACCAGTTACAGGAGAAATTGTAATGAATAGTAAGGGATATTCCTGCACATTTTGACAGGACCCGAGGGAATGGCTGGAGCTGTGTCAGTGGAGGTTTAGGTTGGATATCAGGATATTCTGTGATTTGGTGATTTTCCTTCATTAAATTCCCCTCCTGGTGGAAAATGTCAGTTAGATTAATGCCTTATGCAGTCAGTCACACACCCCTGACATGAATCAACAAAGAGCTTGGAGCTGTTTCAGGAATATATTTGTCCCAAAGTATAAGTAACTGCAGCGCTGTGGAGGCTTCAAGAAACTCAACTGCAGTGAAACAACAATGTAATTTTCTGGTGGAGAATCATAGGCCTGTAGCATTTGGTTCCCTGTGGGCATTTTTATTGAATACTAGACCTTTTTGTGAATTAAAAGGTTTAATATTTTATTCCTTCCCAGAGAAGATTTACTAAAATGACTTCACTGATTCTGATTTCTGGGAGAAAAGTTGGGAACATACAGATTGCTGGTGCCTGGCAATTCTCCCTCAGAAACCAGGGCCTGAAGAATGCCTATTCTGTGAATCAGTTTTTTGACTCAACAAGCTAAAATTATTTACACAACAGATGCCACTTCCATTTATGCTGGGGAGAATCCAGAGCAGTGCAACCCTCACAGTTTGCAGCAGTTTCTCTTGGTGCAGCTGGCAGAGGCTCCAGCCTTTGCAGTGACACATCTTGGACTCACCCTCCTGGTCTGGAGCACGAGCACCAGCAGAATCAGCCCACAGAGGTGTGCTGTGACTCAGCCTTGGAGTCAGTCAAGCCCGTTATGATTGGTTTGTGCTATAAAGGATCTCTGACCTGGGCACAATCTAATTCAGTGTGAAAGAGGAGCTGGCTGAAAATGCACCCAGGCTTTGAGCTGCTAAAATACCTGTTCCTCTCTGGGTGACTCCTTTGTTTGAGCACTTCTCTGGGTAGATATGAAGCACGTCCAGGCCCTTCTGCAGGGTTTTCCTCTGTGTCAACAAAACTGTGAGCTTGAGTGTTTGGCTTCTGTGAATAATGGTGTGTTAGACAGCATCAAACCCCCTGCTGGTAAACCCTGGCAGGTTTAAGGCAGCAGTTTGTGTTTGTCCCTTCACAGCAGTGACACAGCTCCCAGGTGATGTCCCCCCCAACAGCACAGGCAAAACCAGTCTGAGAATTCTCTGTAAAACACTGAAATGGCTTTCATTAGTTTACACAGCTGAAATGGCAGAATTAGTTCAGGTTTTCCCCTTTCCTGTTCAGCAAAGATGTATGGGTTTTGTTTCCCTCCTTCAGATTTAGACTGAAAAGAAGCATCCTCGGTTCAGCTGCATGATTTCTGACTCATCTCCCATCTTGATACAGACATTCCCATGATTTGGATGCCAGTTTTAGTCTGCCCTACTTCACTTTCTCCTAGAAATGGATTTTACTGAGCATTAGGAAGGTTGGCATTACAAAAGCAGAGGCTTCTGTTCAAGGGACCAAGAAGGGATGAGGCAATATTACTGTTAGCTGAACAGCCAAAAACTACAACTGTGCCTTGGGAGCCAAAATAGGCAAAAGGAAAAGCAAAAGGTTGCAAAAATAGTTGCAAAATTTGCACCTCATGGAATAAGGAGTCTTTCAGCCCTACTAGACCCCTGCCAGATCCCTTTGTTCTCCTCTGTGCCACTGTTCCTCTAAGAGAAATTTAAATGCATGTCCAGCTGCTTCAGGGCTTGTGGTTTCTCCCAGGTCAGCAAACATCAAATATTATCTCATAAAACACGTTCCTGCTTTGGTGGGCTTGGGAATCCAGGGAGAAGGTCAGTGCTGAGCTGGTGGGAATGGCAACACAGCAACATCTGCTGGTGCTGGCTGCAGCTGTCAGTGGCCTCAGAGCAGAGTGCTGGGGCACCACAAGCAGTCTGCTCTCCTTGTAAGGGAAAAAAATACCAAGGAAAAGGGGCAATTCCGCAGAAAATCTTTTTTTAAATGAAACCTGTGTCTATAGGACCTCATTGCAGAAGAAAAGGATCAGGTGTTGCACTGAAATGATGGGAAATTCCTACCTGTGCAAAGAGCTGTGTGGCCAGAATTCTCCTGGAGCAGGAGCTGCTGAGGGACGGGAGGCTGCATCCAGCAGGTTTAGGGGTTCCTGGAGATGCTGAGGGACAGGAGGCTGCATCCAGCAGGTTTAGATGTTCCTGGGAGCAGGAGATGCTGCAGGAGGACAGTCCCAGCCAGGCGGCCCTGCACAGGAGCACACAGACACCTGGATCTCTCCCAGCCCGGTGTTCCCAGTGCAGGCTTTGCCAGGGCAGAGCTGTGAGAGGAGATTTGGCAGTGGTGACCCACGTGTGCATTCCTGTGGCCTCTCCCTGTGATTCCATGTGCTCAGGACCAGGAGCACAAGGACAGGCTTGGTCCTCTCCAGGCTGCAGAATGCCCAGCGGCGAGCCCGGCCCCTCCGAGTGTCCAGGGGCAGGTCTGGATTTGGTCTTGTTCTGTTGGGAAGCAGAGCTGGAGGAGTGCCCTCCCCAGCCTGGCAGCAAAGGGGCCCCTCAGAGCTGCTCCTGGCAGCTCCAGGCCACGGTGTGGGGACTCAGATGGTTTGGAACTCCAGCCCTGCTGCCTGGTTCAAATCCAGCCTCGCTGGGCAGGGGCTCCAGGAAGCTCCAGCAGCTGCAGCTTTGAGGTCTTGCTGCTCAGGGCAGGGCCTCTGCAGCTTTCCAGCTTTTTCTGGACTGCCCAGCTTTATCCTGGTGCTGCAGGGGACCAGGTCACCCATCCCTGCCATCCCAGGTGCTCCCAGCAAAGCTGGGCTCGCTTTGTCTCCCTGGCAGGCGCCCAGAGCAGTTCCAGACTAATCAGCTCCATTTCAGTGCAGCTGCTCGGGGTGGGTTCCACAAGCTGAATAAACACCTCTGAGTTATCCAGCAACAACCCAGCAGGTCCACACTGCCAGCTCTGGACAAGCTGCCAGCCGTGGGCATGCCCTGGGAATGAGAGAAGCAAGGGTTAGCCCAGCATCCCACAGGAACCAGCAGCCTCAAAGGGAGCCACCAGATCAAACGTGGAACCTTCTCAGGCTGGATAAATGCTCAAACCCTTGCAGGCAACATGAATGGCTCATAAAGAGGAGCTTGAATTTGCACACAGGAGCCTTTGACCATATGATATTCCTGAAAGCTGTGAGGAGGAGCTGTTTTGATAGCAGTTTGTGCCTCCTTCTTTCTCCTCTCTTTCCTGAAGAAAGGGAAGCAGATTTCAGACCCAGTGCTGTTGAGTGGGCTCCTTAATTCACCCACTAATCAAGATAAAAAAGTGAAGCCAGATGAAAAATAACTGAAAGGCATCTCTGTTTGCTTTGGAGCCTGGAAAGGAGTTGGACTGAATCCCAGGGTTACATCATTTTCATATATAAGCAATCCCTTGCTATAATCAGTGACTTTATCCCCTGCCAGCACATGAGCTGAGCTGTTTAGAAGATTCCTTGCATAGAATGAAACAGATTTCACCTCAAGCCCTGCGTTGAGTAATTGCTGCTGTTTATCTGCTGCAGCCCACGCAGCTTCCAGGGATCTGTGGAATTGTCAGGGAAGATGTCCCCTGCCCCGAGGGTCACATCAGGCTAGGACCAGACAGTGCTTCGAGGGCAGTGGCTAACGCAGTGCATACACGTGGCAGAGATAATGTGGGACTGAGGATTCCGGTCCTCTCCTGCTCCCTGTGACCTCAGACAGTCCCTTGTCTTTGTCTCTTGCCTGTTCATGCCCCGGGCCCTTTCATGGACGTGGGGATGCCTTGTCCCAGAGCTGCTCCCTCACTGCAGCACGTACAGCCCTAACTGCGAAGGGAATGTGCGATCCTGGGCTGGGTGGGGTTGGAGGCAGAGCTGAGCCCTCCCCAAGGAGAATGGCCCCAAGGGAAGGGATCCCTGCCCAGAGCGTGGCACCAGCCTCCAGCAAAGCTCCAGCGTCCCTGTCAGCAGCAGGACACTGTCATTGCTCCTGCAGCCCCTGGCTGCCCCATCAGCAGGGGGCAAACAAACCAGGCAGCAAACCTTAGTCTGGTGTGCACGAGGCTTTTAACAACTCATCTCCGAGCCCAGGGCAAAAGGAAAAGACAGGGATGCTCAGGACCTTCTTTTGAAGTGCACCCAGAGAGGCTGAGATGCACAAAAAGATGATGAAATTCTGTTTTTTGGAGTCAGACCTGGGGATAGAGGGTCTGAGGTTACCAACAGACACAGATGGTTCCAATAAGGCAAGGAAGTGAGATCACATGGGATTCCTGTGGTCTTCTCACATTTTCAAGAGACTAGGTTTGCATTCTTGTCAGCATTAATGAGGTTATTTTTACATTGGAAACATCATCAGAGAGAGGTGATGTAAAAATATATACATTTTCTAGAGAACTTTATCACTTTTATAATGGAATATAGGAATGCTTATTTGTGCAAACTGCTCACAGGACCCAAACAATTTGTGTTTCTCTGAAGTACCAGTTGCACTTCCTTGGTAAATGTTCTGTCAGGAATTTATGAGATTATCAAAATGTGTTTCAAGCTCAGACTTGGCCAGGAGCTCTTCAATCAGGGCGCAAACTGTGTTTTAATTTGTTATGGCATTGCATTAATGGTAGTTTTGTTTTGTGCTTGAATAGGTGAATTTAGATTTGGAAGGGCATAAATAGAGGAGAAGCTATGTGTAATTATGTGTAAAAATGTCTCCTGCCCAGATTAATGAAGATTCAGGGAGAAGAGTGTTTTTTGGAAGTTTACTGGTGGAATCACACCACGGTGGGTCCCAGTGCCAGGGGTCTGGTGCAGATTGTGGTTGGTTGTGATGAGAGGGTGAGGCCCCCAAATACATGAAAATGTCTCCATTATAATAATCACAATTGTTCTTTTGGAAAGGAAATGAAAGTGTGTGTGAGCATGTGCTGACATAAAAATTGGTCTTTATGTAAACAGAGCAGTCAGAGTAAGAAATCAGACATTTACAGCCAAACTTCCTGAACCTCCACCATGGAAAAGCCATGGAGAAGGAGAGCTCTGCTAATTGCACAGTAAAATTTCCTCCTTCTCTGTCCTTTCTTACATCTTTGAATACCTTTAATCTGCTGCAAGAATGAGGTGTTTCAGAGAGGGATTAGCACTGCCTGCTGCAGCACCTGAGGAATTTGGGTGTTTCTTTATTTCTGGCAAATTCAAGCCCTTAGAAAATCAAGTCTCCTTTCCTTGACTTTCCCTGCCTGCTGGAGAATGCTGTGTACTTGCAAAGACCAGTCTGGGAAATAACTCGCTGTCTCTCACTTCCCACACAGAGCTGAAATGCAGCGAAATTAAATCTGAGCTGAAAAGATTGGGACAGTGCTGCCACACAGCCTGGGGCCCCGTTCACTGCGGTGGTGTGTTCCTGTGCTCCAGGTGTCAGCTAAAACCAAACCCACCGTGCCAGGACCTGTGCAGGTGTAAATTAAACCAGGAATTCAGCCTTACCTGAGGCAAGGGAGAAGAGAAAATATGGGCAGCTACAGGGAGAACCACTGGGACACTGTGGTGGTACTAATTCATCTGAACTCTAAACAGGGGATCTGTGAGAGCAGCTGGAATATTCTGTTAATGTAGTTCAAATCCTCCCCTAACCACAAGGAACAGTTTTTCTTGCTAGTTCATTTTCCCATGCACAGCTCCCATGCTACGTCCAAAGAGGAAATTAGGAGGAAATTCTTCCCTGTGAGGGTGGGGAGGCCCTGAGACAGGTTTCCCAGAGAAGCTGTGGCTGCCTCTGGAAACCTGGAAGTGTCCAAGGCCAGGTTGGATGGGGCTTGGAGCAGCCTGGGACAGTGGAAGGTGTCCCTGCTGTGGCAGGGGGGGCACTGGGCCTTAAGGTCTTTGCAGCCCATTCCATGGCTCTGTGAAGTGAGTTCTCTGAAACCATGAAAAGTGTTTTATTAAGAAGTAGCCACAGTGAAGGGTGCTGTGGGGATGGCCAGGTATTACTGATTAATGAGGAACATCACAAAGCACACAAGCAAAATCTGTCACCCTGGAATATCCCCTGGCTCCTGCCTTATTTTGAATTAGAAGCTTATTTTAGAGACGCAGCAATTCAGATATAAGGTAACTGTCTGATTTCAGTGTCATGAATAGGAACCTCCTCCTAAACAAAGAGCAGAAACCAGGAGATAGGATTTCAAATCCCCCTGGTTTGAACACCAGACACAGTCCCTTTTCAGCCTTGAGAGTAAAACCAGCTGTGCAGCCCCCCAGGTCACCCCTACACATGTCCATGTGATGATTCCTGTCCCTGCAGACCCAAAGCCACCCAGGCACTAACAAGGAGCTGCTGTTTAACCCATCCTTACATCCCAGCTCACAGATTTCCCCTGACAGGCAGCAGAGCCTGAGAACAAAACCGTAACCTTTCCACACATTCTGCTGCAGTGTGGTTTTCCATTAACAGCCATGGAAAAGTTAACCTAAACATTAGCTCTTTTTCCTGGAACTAACAGCTCCAAAGCCAAAAGCCTGGGATCTGCTCCTCAGCCTGCAGACTGCTCGGGGCTGAAGGGACAGAGCAGAGCTGGCCCTTGAGCTCCTAAGGCAGCTCCTGAAGAGTGCAGTCAAACCTGATCCAGGGCAGGATTTATCCCAGACAGAATTAAAAGTTATGCCTTTAACACTGACATCAGAAGCTGAGGCAAACCCAGCACCAGGGACTGTGGGGATGGGAATAATTCCTCACCAAAAGCTGTAGGAATTATTTCTCACCAAACGCTGTAGGACAACATTCAGTGGACAGTAATTCCCACTTCCTTGAACCACGAGCACTGCTCAGGGTGATTGTCCTGAGTCATGGAAGGTGAAAGCAGCCGTCAAGCTATGTTCTCACATTCACATCATGGAAAATCCTGTCCTGAATCCTGCCCTGTCCTCTTTGCCCAAGCTGCAGGCAGGGAGATCCTGCTCAGGTCACTGCTTTCTGGAGGCTGAGGCTCACTCTTCCTCTCCAGAGCGGTGTTTACCACTGCCCTCAATGAGTTGTTCCAGGTGCTGCTGCCAAAAGAATGCAATTTTTCATTTGAGTTTTTCTCTCTCCTCATACTCAGTAGGTTTTGTTATTCAGCCCCCAGCTGGAAGGTTCCAGCCTGGCTGAGGTGTCTCTGATGTGTCGCTCAGCCTTTCTCCAAGCCTGAACCACCTCTTTCCAGCAAGGCAGGGGGAAGAGTGACCAGATCTTCCTGGAAATGACACCCATCCCACAGCAGGAATGAGCCAAGAGCAGCTCCTGCAAAAGCCATCAGGGCTGCTGCTGACATTCCCATGCCCACTCATCCCCGGGAGAGCCACGCTCCTGAACTCTGGCACGAGCAGAGTCTGGGACCATTAAGCTCATTCCCACGCTCGAGTTTGGCAAGGTAGCAGCCTATATCATCTTGTTTCACTTCTTTTTGTTGGATTTGCTCTGATTGTTTCCTCTTCAGCAGTTCCCCCAGCTGGGTCTGCTTCGTGGTGTGGTCAGAGGTGTCAAGCCCCAGCAGCTGGCAGAGCAGGGGGTGTTACTGGGGTGTTACCAGGGTTGTGGTGGGGCTGGAGAGCCGGGCACAGATGAGAAGTGATGAGTAAACTCCTGAGTGAGATTTCACTGGGGGCTGAAGTGGCAGGACCACTCTTTGCTGTGGGCCCTGAGGTGCAGAGTCCCATATGCATAGCTATGGACATTACACACACACACACATATATATATGCTCTAAATAAGCTCTTGTTTATTTAATTATTTTGAATTCTTCATTATGTTTAGTTTCCTCTTTTCTTCAATAAGTCCAGCTTTTGGGTTGCTTGAAGAGAATAGGATTGTATAAATACTAATATAAACCATTGCTTTGACATCTGGATAGAAAAAACCATGTCAAGGCATCAAAGGAAGTTACGTGCATTTTCTGCTGATTTTTTTTCCTGCTGAATTTAGGCAGGACACTTGTCCGCAGTGGAAGAAACTGCCTGTGGTAGAGCTGGAGTTCAGTGTAATGTCACTTGTCACTAGTTTTGATGTTTATCCTTCTCCTTTGGGGTAAATCCCCACCTCCTCACTGGCCTCAGAAGGAAACCCCATTTTGTACCAGTCTGTTCCTGGGAGTTAAAAAGTCAGATCTAGGATGGTTTGTAGTACCTGGCAGAAGACTGGATCTTGCTCCAAACTTTCTCACCCTGCAGTGCTTCTCACGAAATCTTTTAAGGTAAGCCATAAGAGCCCGCAGTTCTCAGTGCTGCCTCTGCAGTGAGAGACCAGGTCCTTAGAACCCCGACGGAGTGATGATCTTATCCATGCAAGTCTTCTTCCTAATTTGGGAGAAAAAAAACTCAAGTCTCCAGTTTTTTATTTATGGAGTGGCCAAGGTGGCAGGACTGCCTTGGGAATGGTAGGTTCCAGGAGCAAGGCTGAGATCAAGGCTCTGGCTTTAGGAATGAGACACAGATGGGAATGCTTTCGGTGTGGAGATGTTTTATCATGAAATGAGACAGATTTAATGCTGGTTTGGTGAGTAAGAGGCACGGAGGCAGCTGGGTAACCATTGAGCTCTGCTGCAGGATTCCTGGCAGTACCAGGCGCACTCAGGCTGAGCCCAGGCTGCCTAACAAAGCCCTGAAGAGAGTTTAACAGCTTCCTAAAACTGTCCCAGACCCCTCCGTGTGATTTAAAAGGCAACAGGCTGCCAGCTCACACTTGCAAGCAGGGATATTTCAAGCTCACAGAATCCTGCCTTGTCACAGAATCCACCGGGGAACTGGGGGTTACCTTGGCAGGAGCTCAGAGCAGCAAAACCCCCTGTGAGCCCCAGAACCCGTGCTAACCCCAAATGACAAAAGGTTGGTGGGAAGGTTACTCGTTTGGCCAGAACCTCCCACAAGTTTTTGAGCATGCCTGAGTGAGAATTAGGTATCAAATCACAAGTTTTTTATTAAATTTCCTCCCCCCCCCTTTTCCTTCTTCTCTTTCTTTGTCTTTTCTGTATTTCTGTATTTCTTTTTATTTCTCTCTCCTCCTTCTCATAACAACAGGGGAAACCAGCATTTTGTTTATGGAAAGTCTGAATTACTAATGACCCATACAAAACAACATTAAGGATCATATCTTTTCCAGGGCCTCTCTTTAAACCTCTCTTTAAACCAGGCAAAAGAAGCCAGTCCCAGTGTTTTATGATCTTAAAATGTTGGTATTTTTCCAGGTATTAATTCCGGCTTGATAGGAAACCAAGAGAAACAGCAGCATTTTTCATCTTCGCTTCAGAAAAACGCTCTCCATCTTCCTCTGTTAAAGAGGGATCTCCGGGGTCCTGTGGAGGGCGTCCACTGCCCTGGGACCCCTTCCCTGTCCTGAATTCCCTCTTGGCTGTGCCGTGTGTGAGCTTTTCCCTGAGCAGCTGGAATCACGGAGAGCAGGGCTGGAATGGAACTGAGGAAAAAGCTTCCTCCAAGTCTGAGTCCTGCTGGGATGGGGGCTGGAGAGAGAGCTGGTCAGAGAAAAGAGAAATGCTGCGGTGTCCCAGGAGAAGGGTCTGTCCTTCCTGAAGCTGGATTCAGCTGGACACTGCCAAAGGGTCCATTCCCAGGGCTGGATTCAGCTGGACACTGCCAAAGGGTCCATTCCCAGGGCTGGATTCAGCTGGACACTGCTGAATCTCAGTCACGTCTGGCTGGGCAGGTGCTGGTGCAGTGCTCAGAGGCACAGCCCATCTCCCTGTCAGTTTGCAGACTCAGATAAAAGCAGGAGAGGCAGGAGGGGGTGGGAAGTGGCTTGGACACGGCTGTGGAGTTCCTAGGAAATGCCACAGCTTGGCTGAGGCAGCTGCTGCTCCGTGTCCCTCTCCTGCCAGATCCCTGTCCCAGCACAGACGCTCCCATCATTCTCCTGAGCACTCAGCAGCCTTGTGGCCCCCTCGCCCACATCCCACCTTTCCCCTCCAGCTCTGGCAGCGTTGCTCCCTCAGCCAGATGTGGAGAACAAAAGGAAAAGCTTGGATCAACTGAGCAGCCCTACGGCACTGACAGGGCAAGGGCAGCCAGAGGAGAGGAGAGAAGGGACAGAGCCCCAAGGTCAAGTGTCCTTGGTCACAGACTGTCCCACAGCTCAGTGTCCTTGGTCACAGACTGTCCCATGGCTCAGTGTCCATGGCCACAGACTGTCCCATGGCTAAGTGTCCTTGGTCACAAAGAGTCCCCCTGAATGAGTGTCCATAGCCACAGACAGTCCCCACGGCCAAATGCCGAGTTTTTCCCGGACCCTGTTGCCTCCATCCCTAAATCAGCTGTTGGAGGTGCAAGAGGGGGGCCAGTAATTCCTGGTTCCTGTGCCAGCCAGTGCTGCTCTCTAGAAAAACAACAGAAAATGCAAGAGTGGACTGCCCTCACTGGTTTTGCTGAATCCACTGAATTTCAGATCTAATAATGTCTCCATGTTGCTTCAATTGTCTCTTCTGAGGCATAGCTGTGACTCTCCCCCCTGGAGTGCTGTGGCTGCAGAAAGGGAAATAAAACCTCACCAAGGCCTTCGGCACAGCAACCTCTTAACATCCAGCCTGTTCCCTACGTTCGTACATCCTGTATCTCCAGCTACGGCCTCCCTGCTAGAAAGACTTCTAGAACTGGATCTTTATTCTCAAAGCTCTGGTATAATCTGGTTAAGGAGTTTTTTCTCCTGGGATGAAAGGTGATGCTTCTGTTTAAGGCTGCAAAGTACTATTTAGTGGAAATGGGTTCATTTCCTGCCTCCTGGATGTTCTGCCACCATCTTTTACATCCACCCCACCTTAATTTGGATGCCTAAATGAGGTGATAAACCTTGGTGGAGAGCCAGGAGGAGCTGGTAACTGGTGGCCGTGGAGACACTCATGAAATCAGTCATGGAAAGGCCCCTGATTGGAGAGATCCTGCACTTCTCTTGCTTGCAGTACCTCAGATTTTGTTAGAAGACCAAACTCAGACTCTCTTGTTTGGCATCCAGACCCCAAAGCTGATCATTTGGGCCCATTTTAGAGGGTCTGTTCCTGCTCTCTCTGCTTCTGTAGCCTGTGGGATGAACAGAACTGCCCTGGCAGCAGAGAACCCTGTACAGCCCCACACGGGTGGGTGACAAGCCAAGCAACCTGCTCCTCATCCAGAGTGTCCTCCAGGTCAAACAGAGCTGGCCATGGAGCAGCCCAGTGACGCTGATGTTTTATTTTCCTGCTGCAGTCAGGGGTGCAAAGCCCAGGTGTGACTCAGGGTCCCCTTCGGGTGGGTGCAGGTGGGAAAACAGCTCTGGCCATGAGTCCAGGGCAAGCCAGGTCCTCCAGAGCTCCAGGGTTACTGTTTGTGCTCACACTGTGCCAGAGCACCTTTGCATCGCGGTTTAATATCCAGCTTTTTGCTTAAAGGAGCTCTCTGCCTCCTGGGCCTGCTTTGCGTTTGCACCCAGGACACCAGTTAGACATTTTCTGCCCCTCGTGTGCAAGGGAACAGTAATTTGTTTCCTGGATATCTCCTTGTCATTCTGTCTGACAGTTCTCCTCCCCAAGGAGCTGTAGGCTTCCCCATCTCCTCTGAGGCAGTAGAACTGCCAAAGTCCATCTCAGCCCGTCTGGACTGAAAATTCCTCTCTGGCACTCTGCCCCCATCTGCTCGGGTGAGAGGAATGTGGAGCCGTGAAACACAAGAACTCCCTCGGTCTGGCAGCACACATGAAGGAGGGAGGAAGCCTGGGCTGGGTCTGTGCCCTCCACAAGCGCTGGATGCCCTGCACTGACCACTGCCCAGGAGGAGAAGGTGCCGCTGGACAGGGCACTGTCAGCTCAGGGCAGCACAGCTGGCTCGGGAGCAGAGGAGGAGACAGGGAACGGCAGTGTCAGCTGAGGGAAGGGCACACTGCACCAGGGTGAGCTGAGGGAAGGGCACACTGCACCAGGGTGAGCTGAGGAAAGGGCAAAGCCCATCCAGGGTGAAGGAGCTTTGAACCCTGAGTTAGAGCAGTGGAGAGCGCAGGGGAGTGGGGCAGAGGGATCTGATGATCGGTGACTGCTGGGCCAGCTCTGGGCCAGGTCTGGCTGTTACATCTGCTCCCAAGTTATCTCTGCATCTGTGAGCTCTAGAGGGCATTTAGTCCTCAAGCCCTGCCCCAGTCCTAAATGCAAGGATTTCTGAGCCTCAGTGCATCCTCCTGAATGCTCTCAGGGCAGTGCTCAGTTCCGTTTGGATCAGCAGCTCCATAACCTCACTCTTGGAGCATCCAGACAGAGCACCTCTCCACACAAAAACAACTGCAGCTATTTGTTCTGTGGCCGAGATTTCTGACTGCTGCTTTTTGTTCGGGTCTAGTTTATTCTCAACATACATAAAGAAAACAACCAGTGCAAATAATAGTCTGAACCAGCTGGAGATGCGTGGCAGGAGATGTGGCACTGGAACAAGGAAAACATTCTTATGGGGGTTTTTTCTGAGTAGAACTGGTTAATCTCAGGTTCAGACTTCCCCTCACTCAGCAGGCCTGTCCCACAGTATTTACTTAAAATCTCAGCAAAGTGCATCAAAACAACGTTCGAGGTGAGGCAGGAGCTCGTGAGAGCAAACAGGGCCCGGTGCTGTGGGATGGGGCAGGTTTGGGCTCACTGCAGGCCCCGTGCCAGGCAGTGCTGGGGGGAGCACAGGGCCCCTGCTCACTCTGCGCTCCATTTTGTGTTGGCATTTTGTCCCCTGCGAGGGACAGCTCAGGGAACAGAGGGTGAGGTGGCTCTGTGTGGGAGCCGGGCTCTCCCCTGTCCCCTCCATGATGTCCTGCTGTGGGGACAGGCCGGACAAGGGACACCGCTGATCCCTGGGGAGGGCATTGCCATGGCCATGGCCATTGCCATGTTCACGACCCTTGTTCCCCAGGGCACGGGAGGGCTCAGCTGCCCCTGCCCAGAGCTGGCCAGGTCATCCTGAACTTGGTACAGTTCAAGGTGCTGTGAAATCTTTGTTTTCCTAAAGGACCTTGCTGGTCCAAGCCAGGCTGAGCTCAGCTGGGGCTGCTCCACAGCCTCCCTTGGCCAGGAATCTTTTTCCCTCTGCTGAACGGGGCTCAGGCAGATGTTTCTCCACATCCACGCCTGGCAGAGCTCTTGGAGAGGAGCTGTCTGTACATCTCCGTGTCTCTTGCACACCAGCTCCTCCCATCCCTGCCAAATCCTTCCAGTGCTTTCTTTCCCGGGGGTCCTCCCTGCACAGGCTGGGGACAGCAGGGAGGAGATGTGGAGCTGTGCAGGGGATTAAAAATGGCTCATGTTGTTACCCCAGCAAATCTACTCCAGCCTGCAGGGGCTCAGTGCTCCATTTGGCATTTGTTCACCAGGAAAAACATTTACTTTGGGAGAGGAAAGAGTGAAACAGAAAATAAGCTCATGCTCACTAATCCAAAAATAAGGAATGGATTCAGAAATCCTCTAGTGCCTTTTGGGATGATTTCATATCTAAAGGAATGAAACAATAATACAGTAATGCTGATTCTGACATTTGAGTATTTACAGTGGGATCTTTTGCAGGTGGAACTTAGAAGAAGAAGAAAAAAATAATAGCTCAGAGGGCAAAGGTTTTGTTTGACACTGTACAACAAACTGTAGCTTAGCACCAAAGAGCAAGAAAAGCAGTTTATTGGCTTCTCACGAGCACTGGGATATCAAGACATCCTGATGAGGAATGGATGCATTTCAGGAAAAATTCTGAGGAAGAAACTGTCTTAGTTGCACAAACCTTCCGTTTTGCCTGGTTGGTAAATGGTTGGAATGGGACACAAATCCAGGTGTTTGAAGGAGAGAGGCTCCAAAGGGGCAAATCCCAGATTTTGTGCTGCTGGAAGTTTAAGACTGAGGTGTGGGAAGAGGCATCTGTGGAGGCAGGAACCACAGGTCATGCTCTGAGACACAGGAACGAGGGAGAGGACACGGGGAATGGCCTCAGGCGGATCAGGGCAGGTTTGTGTGAGATATTAAGAGGAAATTCTTTACTCAGAGGCTGAGGAGGCCCTGGCACAGGGTGCCCAGAGAGGCTGTGGCTGCTCCATCCCTAGGAGCGTCCCAGGCCGGGCTGGCCGGGGCTTGGAGCAGCCTGGGCCAGCGGAGGTGTCGCTGCCAGGGCGGGGCTGGCACGGGCCGCTGGGCGAGGTCCAGCCCCTCCCATGATGGCGAGAACGGCTCTCCCACTAACTCCGCTCCTCCTCTGTTCCAGGGCCGCTGCATCAACTTCACCCGGGTGAAGAACACGGAGACCCCCCCCAAATACCCCCTCAACAACT
>WEIT01013746.1:515416-555264 GCA_013389985.1 Dryoscopus gambensis | reverse complement strand
CCCCCGCTCCCGTCCCTTCAGAGGGCCCGAGGCTCTCCCAGCAGTACTGTACCGCACCCAGCTGGGGGGCCCGCGGCCTTCTGGGAGGGTGACACCGGCCCCGGCCCCCGCAGCCTCTTCTCCTCTCGTTTTCTTCCGTTTCTCGAACCCCTTGAGCATCAGTGCCGCCAAACTCTGCAAGCAAGAGCAGCCACGAGACCGCAGGGCCGGGGCGAAGGGCCGCAGTGCCATCCCGGCAAGGCTGTGCCACCCTTCGGTCCCCGACACCTCCCCGTGCCTCGCCACAGTGATCCCAGGATTCACTGGGAAAAAAGGAATGGAAAAGGAACTAGAGCAAGCTCTCTGCAAAGGAAATTCTCTCCGGGGAAGGACTGCAAAGCACTCTGGCCAGTGCAGAATCCCAGCCAGCGGCCTGGGGACAGCTGCACGCGGGCCAGGGGCCGCCCCGCGCCGCCGGCTGCCGCGGAGGAGGGACAACAGCAGCGCTGCAGGTACAGGGGCCCGAAACCCGGGAGAACTGGTGACAGGCAGCTGCTCCCACCCACCGGGAACTGCGCACGGCAGGGGTTGCCACGTCCGAGGGCCTGGAAAGGTGAAGGGGGTGTGGATTGGAGGATGTCGGTTTGTGGAAGTGCAGGTGAATGGAAACAGAGTGTCACTAGGAAGACGGATTGCACGGGAAAATGAACCCCATCCCTGAGGACGAGGAATAATTGAGGGCCGGTCAGCCTTCAGTGTTCCCAGGGGGACAGAGGAGGTCATAACCATTGAGGAATTTGGGAAAGGTGTGGTCAACACAAGAGAGTCCTTGCATTTGGTTTAGGCAATTCTGTCCATCTCGTCCATCACTCCGCAGTTCTGCAGTGTGATTTAATGCTGGTTTCCACTTAAAAGGGAAAGACTGAATGTAAACCAGAGGTTTGGTGTCTCAAGTTCCCTAAACCCAGTCTGCTTGGGCTCCTTGTTGCTGTCAGTTTGAAATGGTTGCCACTGATGCATCCCTGTTTTTCTGTAAATTGAATTCTTTCTCCTTAAAAATGTTTCCACGTGGATTTTTTTGTTTTGTTTTGGGTTTGGTTCGGGATTTTTTTAGGTTGTTGGGGTTTTGGGGTTTTTTGGGGGGTTCTTTTGTTTTATTTTCCTTACCTAAATAAGTAGCAGATGCCTCCCCAGCTCGGAGTGAAGAAGAGCCAGTGTGCTTACTCCCTCTTGTCAGCTCTCACCAGCATCACTCCTATTAGCAGTTGTTGACCAAGGCAACCCTCCCTGGGCCAGGCCGGATGGGAATCAGTCTGCCAAGAAATGCACTGGCTGCATTTCTCCTGCTTCTTCCTCACCTTCAGGGGACCCCCAGCACACCCCCTAGCACCTCCCACGCACTCCTGTGTCCTACAGCCACCCTGATCACCTGCCTGCAGCCCAGGGCAAGAGCCAGGGGAGATCCCTCAGCACCTCCACCTGAGGTCCCAGATTTTCCCTCGGGATCAGTTCTCACAAAACTCTCTGGAAATCTCACAGGAGAGAAGCCACCCTTGTAGCTGCAGTTCTATCAATAGCAAAGGGTTCTCATCTCATTTTTTACCAGATAAAGAAATGCTTTGCCAAGTATTTCCTTCAGTGCTTTTGGAAATATCAATTCTAGCTTTTCTAGCAAAACAAGAAAAAAAAAGAAAAAAATAATTCTCAAGGAGGAAAGGGAGCAGAGGAAAGAGGCTCAGTGGAGACCTGCCCTGGGCCCCTTTGGCTAGGGACAGCAGAGAACCCTTGGCACGAGGCTCTGGGTCTCTCCCTCCCTCTGCTAGGTCAGGGTCAGCTCTTAGGTGAGATAAATCCATCAGTCCCGAGGCCCTGGAACTGAATGCCAGGCCAAGGCTGTGCTCCCCAAGGCCCTTTGATCCCCCACTGCTCTGTCTGCGGGCAGCACGGAACAGTCCCCGACCCGGAGCAATTCCCCTTCTGCTGCTCTCTCTCTCCGGCTGTGTCAGCCCCAGGCCAAGGTTGGTTCCACAGGACGATGCTGGCAGGTGAGAGGGGAAGCTTTAACACCCCCCTCAAACTGGGATGGGCTCCCTCATGGATGGATGGGATGTGATCAGGAAAAGAGCTCCTTGCTTGGGTTGGGTTTGGTTTGGTTCGGTTCGGTTCGGTTCGGTTCAGTTTCACAATGGAAGGTGTGAAAACTGGGAGTAGTGTAACCCAGGGTCCATGTCCCCAGCACATCCTCAGCATTTCAAAAAGGTTTGGGAAGGAAATTGGTTTTCAACAATACAGCATTGAGAATTTTATTTTTTTAAGTGTCAGTTAGCCAGTAAGTTGGTTAATTGGTTAATTAACCAGTAAACCTACTGCTGGGGGAAAAAAATAAAAGCGGTGTATTCTCCATGACGTCTTTGCAGATGTACAGAGAAATTCTCGTTCTCCCCATACTAAGGGAAAAAACAACCCCTGCAGATTTAAAGACGCAAAATAATGCCTAGATCAGGCTAGAAAAATCAGGATTTTCAAAGGCTCCCTTTGTAATCATCCAGTTTAAGAATAAAAAACAAGCTCCGAATTTTGTTGTACATATTGTTGCTGCATGCTTACCATATGTTAGATGGAAGCATTTCCTATCCACTGTGGATAAAAGAACATTTTTCAAGTTGTAGTAAATTATTATAAAGCCAATGACATTTCATGGCATGTTATCGTATCAAGCTGTGCTTGTTGTATTTTTTCTTTATGGTTGTAATTGCTTTCTTTTATAAATGTACAAATATTTCCTGTAGTGACGAGCGCCTGTTTTACATGGCATTGATGGAGGTACTGCAGCTCCAGGCTGCGCAGGCCCTCACTTCATTGGCAAAGGGTCTTTTGCACATGGATCTGGGTGGGGTCTGGCTGGAGCTCCTGAAAAAAACCCACAGGACTCTGCAGAGGACCAGCTTTGGTTACCCTTCCTAATGTTCCCACAAAAATTCGAGCACCTCTGGTGGTGAATTTTGTACCTGGTTTGTATTTAGGAAGGAATTCCTCTCTGTGAGGGTGGGGAGGCCCCAGAGCAGCTGTGGCTGCCCCTGGACCCCTGGCAGTGCCCAAGGCCAGGCTGGACAGGGCTTGGTGCACCCTGGGACAGTGGGAGGTGTCCCTGCCCATGGGTGGGGTGGCACTGGATGGGCTTTAGGGTCCCTTCCAACCCAAACCATTCTGGGGTTCTGTGATTTAGGATCAACCTAAATCTGGCTGCAGAAATGGCTCCAAAAAGTACCTCACGAGCCTTTAAAAGCCACACTCCCTTTATGCTGCACCCTAAAGATTAATTTAGGAACTTTCTGGAAGAGTGAAAACTTGGTCCTGAATTCAAACCAGCTTCCACTGAAAATTAATGCCATGTAAATGAGGTCGAATTAGCTGGAGCACCCTCCACTGCTCTGTGGTGCCGTATGTACTCTCTGTCTAGAAACCTTTCCTAGTCCGCACCAGCCAACCTTTAATTAAATGTTCATTCCAGACCAAACGGAGCTGAGTGATGCCACAGCCACCTCAGGGACCCCAGCAGGTCTCAGCAGCTGCACGTGCTCCAGTGAGGGCTGCTGTGAGCAGCAGTTCCCAGGTGTCTATGGCACCAAACAAACAATCAGTTGTTTCGTTTGCTCCTTGCTTCCTCCCCTTGTTTCTCGTTCATTCAAAACTTTCTGTCAGTGCCTGGCAGCCTCCAAGGGCTGAGCAGCTGCACTGGACAAAGGTTCAGACTCTGTTTTTTAATTTCACTTGCCCAGTGTTACCAAGTGTTGCTGGCTGTACTTTGAAGCGCTCACCCTCATGAACTCTGTGGTCACCTGAATTCTCTCTCTGCTCCCTGGTGTGTGAAGGCATCTTCTATCACTGTTTATTCTGGGGAAGGGGCACGTCTGGCTCTGAGCACTCTGGCAGGATTTGGGAACATTGCCTTGTGTGTGGTGCTGATGCAGGGGAGGAGGAGAACGGTCCCGTTTGGATGTTGAATTTCGCGTTGTCAGTTCAGCCAGGGCTGTGCAGTGATGTTTTACTCCCTCTGTTTGTTGCATGTGTCATTTGTTACATTCAGTCATTACTCTTGCTGACCTTGATGTTATTATTAAAGAACTACACAAATCTCTGTTGGGCTCTGAACAATTCCTTGCGAGGTGAAGCAAATCCTGGGCAACAAATTCTCATAAACTGGTTTTTCATTATCCCGGGGAACTCAGACTTGGTGATTTTCTTCCCAACAGCCCAGAGCATTTCTGACACAAAAGCTGTTTTCTCTGGGATGTGACAGAGCCTAAACTGTCAATTCCTCCCGGAATCTCCCATTTCACACAGCTGGCTCAGGAGCCTTCACCAGAGGCGCCTCTAACAGGGCACAGCCGCTACCAGGAATAACCAAGATTAACTCTACCACCTCATCTGGGTTTTGATATGGTTGTTCTGATATTCCACAGAGAAGATTTAACAGAGCATGAAAAAGTTCAGCCTCTGGCTCTGGGTCCAGCCAACCCCTGCCCGAGCTCACAAACCCAGGCTTTATCTTCCTCTGCAAAGGTGAGCTGGCGGTCCCCTCAGCACGCCAGACCCTGCACGTCTGGGCTCAGCCTGCTTTTTTCTTCCTGTCTTTTTTTTAAACCAAACCTGCACCTGGAAAACACAGGAGGGAAGTCACAGTGCTCAGCAGGTCCTGCTGTCACTCAGACAAAAGGTGTTTTTTAAATGGAGACTCAAAGAAAATCTCAGTTGCTTTGCTCAGGAGGGGTCAGGTGAAAAAACCCAAGGACGTTACACCTGAGCTTAGTCCAAGCTCAGAAGATTCGATGCAAACCTGCTCTGATGGCACCTCTCGGTCAGTCAGGGCAGGCAAATACACACAAGTGGCTGCACATCTCTGTTTAAAGAACCATCACAGGTCTGGGGAGAAAAAACCAGGAGAGCACGGGGACCTGGGCAGGCTGGATTGCCTTTCCCTCAGCTCCAGTCCCACGGCCCAGGAGTCCCTCAGCCCCCAGGGAGCCCTACTGTGCTGCCACCACGCCACCAGACCAAACCAGGGCAGTTCTCCCCAGACAGAACGTTTATCTTGGAGCAAACTGTCCCCACAGCATCACGAGAGCACGGCTGGTCCGTGGCCACCCCGAGCCTGGGCCACTGCCAGCAGCTGGACCCCTGGGAGCAGAGCTGGGCTCCCAGTCTGGGCTCCCAGTCCGGGCTGCTGAGGGCACCGGGGGGCTCAGGGAGGGCTGTGGGGGTGGCTGCTGGCACAGAGCCTTGGGAGCAGCTCCTCTGTGGAGGAGGGGAATGGGGGAGATGGGGATGGGGCTGGGGCAGCTGCAAGGAGCCAGATGGTGAGTCCCGGCAGGGATTTCTCTTCCTTTTGTGCTGAAGCTGCTCTGTCCTGGGCTTGGTCGCTGTGGGCAGAGGCTGTGCCGGACATGCAATTCCAGCACAGGGAGCCCAGGTGGGCTCAGGAGCAGCCCCAGCCCTGGTTGTGTCTGGGGGGCTGTTCCCAGGGCTCTCCCTGCAGGTGAATCCTGCTTGTTCCTCCAAAGCTGAGGAGCTCCTCACTTGGAAGGGAAAGAAATTACTTTTTTCTCCCTAAATTTGGCAGAGAAAGCCCCATCTGAGTCATAGATAAGGGTTTGTGTGGGGCTGATGGAAACACCAGGGGGACTCAGACCCAGCCTCCTCTCTGCTGTGGTGCTGGTGGAGAGTGCAATGCATCTTTATTTCAGAAACAGCTATAAAATGACTTGTAAAAATAACACAAGCTATAAAATAAATCATCTTGGATGCAGACAGTGGCTGAAAGTCTGTAGAACACTGCCAGAACTTTTAGATTATTTAAGTATTTTTTTAATACTTAAATGTTTTGAAGGGTCCTTCCTGGTAATGTGGGAAGGAAAAATATCTTGGAAAGGTGCAGAGCACAAGGGAAAATGTTTTCTCATGCCACAAGGTCAATGCAGTTGTCCCCCAAGGTGAGGTGTCCCTGGTGGTAAAGGATGTGTCCCCTGCACCCAGGGGACATCCTGGCTTGGCTGGATGTGGCCAGAGCTGCAGCCTGAGCAGGGGATTCTGTGGCTCTTCCCAGACATTAAATGGTGGGGCCTTTTCCAGAGCTGGAGGAATTAACAGGGATGGAGAAACCATAGCGTGCAAAAATACCACAGGGAGTGGAAAACTGAACTTAGCAATGAGGTAACTCCTGCTCTCAGGAGAGCTGGGGATTTCTGAATTCCATTTTCCACTCCCATCTCAAATCCTCCCTGGCTTCCCCTCTGGGTGTGTGAGCCTTCAGCTGCCTCCAGAAGATGCTTTGAGCTTCTCCCCTGCTGCCTGTGAGACCCTGTGGTCAGCAGGGAGCAGGGGTGTCGGGATCCTTTCTCGAGGTGTTCCTTACTCAATGGAAAGTCTCTGGGAAAGGAAAAGCTGGGCAGGAATAGGGAATGTCTGCATTCCTTCAGTCTGTTCCTGGTGACATGTGAAATGTGAGCACCTCTGGCCTTGGCAAGCTCTGCCTGCCTCTCAGCATTCCATGGAATAGCCCATCTTGCCATGGCTGTGACCTGTGGGGACAAACCTGGAGCTGTTTGAAAGAAAAGCTGGGAAAAGCCCTCTGAGAAAGTGAGAGTGTGGGGCTCTGCAGTGCCTGGGTTCAGATAGAATGAAAATTTCTGTACATTCTCCTGACTGAAGGGCCTGAGGAGGAAGCTGGAATCAGTTCCCAGGTTTTGTTTAAGGTGCAGGCATTTGTGAGCCCCTAAATACCTTAAATAAAAGGATACAAGGGTGAAACACCTGGAAATGCCCTCCCCAAGTGCAGGCCTGACCCTCCCTACTCTGAAGGGCTCCGGTAACCACAGCAACAGATGTGGAAAAACAACACTGGGGACGAATGGGGATATTTTTAGCTGTGTCTAAGGCAGGGCTAGCAAGGGAGCCAGCCTGGGCTGCAGGGGCACCATTCCACCGACTGCCAGAGCTGGTCCCACAGGACAGAAACAGGGAGCTTCTGTTTTGGTGTGAACTTGACAGTTGTTAACTTTTTTGGGGTAGGATGAGTGTCTGGGGGTGTGCGATGCTGAAAGTAAAAGTGATCCCAGCTGCCTGTCCCACAGCCTGTCATGGAAACTGGAGAGGTTTCCAGCTGCTGAAAATGTATTGAAATAGCTGCAGCAGCATCAGACAGCTTCTTGTTTGTTTTTTTAAACAGCCCAGCTCAGAAGGTCAAATTCTGAAGTCATCATCACTTGTCTGCCTCTGCCTGTCCCTATCTGGGGAGGGATCGGGGTGGTTTGGTCCAGGCTGCTCCCCTAGCCTGAGATAATCCAGCAAAAATAATATAAGTCTGTTTTTTCATTAAAGAGGGATGTGGAGGCAAATAACCTGTCAAGGGTGAAAGAGGGAGTTGTTGGCAGAGCTGTGACTTGTGTCCTGAGTGCTCTGAGACACTCCCATGACAACAACTCCTCCTCCAGATGTGACAGCAAAGCCTTGTTCTCTCCTTTGTAGCAGAAGGAGAATCTCATAAGATGCTTTTTGGGTGACATTGACCCACATAAGGCAGAGAAATGCAGTTTTAATTCCTGACTGTGGCAAGGGGTGACCCGAGGGTACCTGGGACACCCTCAGCCTTCAGAGGCAAAAAAGCCCCAAGAAAAGGGTTCAGCAGTTTTGTCCCTGGGACAGTGGGAGGTGTCCCTGCCCATGCCAGGGGTGGCACTGGACAGGCTTTAAGGTCCTTCCACCCAAACCATCCCAGGGTCCTGAGATTTGCAGGTCCCTCCTGGCCGTAGTGGTGCAGCATCATCCCACGGGTTCTGCAGCTGTGCTGGGTTAAACCCCCTCAGTGCCCCCAGTCAGAGGGATCTTGGTCCCCCCCGTGCCATTTCCCAGCCCAGATTTTCCTGTTTGGTTGATTTGCCCCTCTCCAGGATGGGCTCTGGCTGTGAGGGGGGGTCTGTCCCTCACTGACAGCGTCTGCCTGCCCTGAGGAACAGAGGGAGCTGTGTCTGGAGACAGCTGCTGTGCCGGAGGCGCCGGGGCATCCTGGAGATGTTTTATGGAACAAGGACTGCAGGGTTTGGCCTTCACTTTATACCCCTTCCAAGTGATTCCTTACTGCAACAGCTTGGCTGACTCAGGCACCAGCTGGGCCAAGTGTGGGACCACCCAGGCCACCAGCCTCACCCACTGTGGCACAGTTCTGCATTCCCACAACATGAAATTAAATAAATAAGAAACAGACCCAAATGTGAGGGAGAAAAAAGGCACAAACTGCTGGAAAACAGCCAGAGAATCCATTGATTTGGTAGGATAAACACAGATCTCCGTGGGGAGCTGCAGGTAGGGATCCTGTTGGCTTAAGGGGTCTTCGATTTTTCAGAGTTAGCAGGCAGAGGTCACGGAGCACCATAAATAATTCACAGTGAATCTAAACCCGGGTTTGGAGAAGGAATTCTGACACCTCTGAGCTCCCACAGCAGAACAGCTCTGGAACCAGTCTGAGAAGGGGAAATCACAGAAATCACTGCGTCGGATTGCCAGGGAGGGAGGAAACTTCCCACTGGCTCCAAGGGTGGGCACAGGGCAGGACACGAGGGACATGAGGGACACGTGGGACACAGGTGGCACCACTGGGGGTGTGCAGGGCAGAGCTCCTGAGCTGCTTCTGGGAGATCTTCACCTCCCTATGTTTGCTGCAGTACTTAGGGGAGGAGAATGCTGAGTCCCCAGAGGAAATGTTTTTATTTCCCTACAAACTAATTCAGATCTAGGCTTTAAACAAGGGAGCTTTATTTGTTGTATCTGTCTGAAAACAACAACAATTTATTTATCTGAAAAGAATATTTACTGCAAACTGTGGTCTGGCCAAAACTGGAAAAGAAACCATTTCTTCTCCCTCCTCTCTGCCCCCTTTTCTTTCCTTTCTTTTTACCAGATGCCTTTTTAAGGTCTAATGTATTTTTCAAGCTGACAACTGTTACTTTATGCTCTGCTGCAGACAGCTAAAGCATCTTGGCAGAGTCACGTTTACAGACAGACTTATGGATCCCTTCTGCAGAGGCCTGAGCCGATGGGTGCTCATGGCTGGAGGCTGTGGGATGGTTTCTCTGAGTGTTTCCTCCCCAGTTATCCCAGTGACAGCTGAGGACAGCTGTGGTCCTGCAGTGATGGGTTCCTCCTGCTCTGGAGCTCTGCTGGCACCACAAGTGGCCCTGGCCCTGGCCCTGGCCCTGGGTTCATCCCTCCTGCAGACAAACCACTGCAGGAGCTAAATGAGTTCAGTGCAATCCTCTTGAATAATTCTGAGCTAAGCCCGGAAGAAGGGGGTTGAGTTCACTCAGGGTGGTTCCAGCTGGCGGAGTGTCCGTGTGCCCGGCCGGGAATTCTCTGAGCTGCTCCTTTCCCCGTGGTCCCCACTGTGTTTGGAGAAAATGCCTTTGGATTCAAGTGATGCCAACTTCTGGGCTCAGTTCGGCTCAGCTGAGCTTGCACAGACCTTGGGGAGAGAGGTGCCACCACCATGGGGAAAGGAGCCCATGGCAGTGGGGACCCAGGTCCTGGGGGTTCCTCCCCCTGTGGGTGTAGGAGAGGAGAGAGCAGTAAAGTGGTCATGTCTCTCACACTCCATATGCCACCCCCATTTAATCCTCTCCCCTCCTCTTCCCATCTATTTCCTGTCCAAAAATTCCTGACTGCTTTTTCCCTGCCTCTCCACTGTTGTTGGAAGATGATTTAATCGCAGTGAGGTCCGTGGGGAGACAGTGAGGCAGCATCAGCTGCACTGGGGCTGTCTGTCTGGCTGTCTGTCTGGCTGTGTGCCTGTCTGCAGCCTGCTTGGTGATAAATCACTGCACTGGAACCTCAGGATGTTGGTTTGGGTTTTTTCCCTCCTCCTCCCTCTCTGCAGCAGGGAAGGGATGAGCTATGGGATGTTCCGTGTGCCGAGCCCAGGGCGTTGCAGCTGGTGATGCACAAACCCTGATGGATCCAGAGCTGCTTCTTGTGCTCCAGGAAGCGGGGAGGAGACTGCTGGAGGAGCTCGGGGATCTCTGGCCCAGGCAAGAAGGGGGATGCTGCCTCAGTCAGCAGTTCCTTGCAGAGCTGCACCAGTGTGCAGCAGGAGGGGAGCTGCTGGTGGTGCCGCAGGAGCAGGAGGGGCTGGGCCCACCCTCGGACACACTCTGCACTGTCGGGGCTTTGCTTTTGTGCAAAGGCATCAAAGCTTTTCCCAGCTTTGCTTTGTCAGTCCGGTTTAGGCTGGTGCAGCCTGGAACAGTTTTGCTCTGTATTAATTTTTCAAATGCACTTCCATCAGAGGAGCTGATTCACGCTGGGCTCCCCAAGCGTGGGCACCAAACCTCTGCTCCTCTGCCTCCCACATGGGCTTGGGGTTTCCTGATCTAATCCTGTGGAAGGTGCTGGGTTTTCTCTACTGCCAGGAGCTTGTTGTGGACATCTCAGCAGGGTTTTGGGTTGGACTGGGGTATTTTTAGCTAACTGTCCTTGTCCCTGTGGGTTTGGTGTGTTGAACGAAGTGCAGGACTGCCCAGCCAGGCTCTTGTGGCAAAGCCACCACCAGGACTGAAGGCCCAGCCCTCAGGCTCTGTCTGAAGGAGACACAAGGGGGAAAATCTGAGTCAACGCCCTCAGAACAGGGGAAGAAGGGGGAGCAGGGAGGAGTCAAGAACTTGGCTGTGTTTCCTGGGCTGCAGAAGCCATGAAGGGAAGGAGCCATCCAAGAACAGACAAACTGGCATTTCTAAAGTAGAACACGCCGCTTTTGGCATTTGCTCTAAAACTCAAGACCATCTTTGGAGATTTTTATTGTTTAAAACCTTCAAGCAAGACAAGAACTTCAGTGCAAAACAGAAGCAGGGAGCAGAGCGACCTCTGAGTGTGTGTCACCCACCCCGGGGTGGCTCTGGCCTTTGTTCAGTGCTGAACACTCACGTTTCAGGTGCTGGGGCTGGGCGGTGGGGCAGAGGAGACCGAGACTGAGGCCTCAGTGGGACCAGGGCTGGAGTCACCCTTGGGATGGCGTCATCCTTGGGATAGTGCCACCCTTGGGATGGCATCACCTCAGTGCCAATGTCATCTTTGGGCTGGTGTCACCCCTAGAAAGGTGTCACCCATGGGATGGTGTCATCCTTGAGATGGTGTCACCCCAGGGCCAGTGTCACCACAGGTCTGGTGTCATACCAGGGATGGTGTCACCCCAGGGCCAGTGTCTGGCTGCCCCCGCTCACCCCTGGCTCCTGCTCCTCGAGGCCCTCAGGCGCTGCAGCAGCTCCGGGGGCAGTGCTGGTGCTCAGTCTCTGGAGGCAGCGATGCGATCAACCTGCAAAAGGGACAGGAGCCATAAAAACAACAGCCCTGGGACGGGGAATGATCCCCCTGCAGCAGGGACAGGCAGCCAGAGAAACAACAGCCCTGGGACTGGGGTCTTTGGCTGCTTGTGGTGTCGATCCGGCACCACCGCAGTGTGGGGAGTGAAAACCCCTGGATTAGAGGGGCCTTAGGCACGTGGTAACACAATGGGAGGAGTGTGACATCCAGAGCACTCCTTGGAGAGATGGGGCAGATTTCAAAATGCAAAGGATTTAGGAGCAGGATTGAGCTCTTGCTTTGTCTCATCTGCCCTCAGTGGCACCTTGCACTGCCCAAAGGGGCACCTAGTGGCTGAGCAGTGACCTTTCCAGCAGGGGAAAGGTCAGATGTCCTTTCCTGGGAGACATGATTGCCCCCAAAAGTCTGCCTCCTTCCGCTTTCACCGTGCTGGGCTTCACCCAGGTGAGACCCAGCCTGCAGGTTCTCCCTGAGCCCATTCCTACCCCTCTCAGCTGAGCCAGCAAAGCCTGGGACAAATCTCGGGGCTGTGACAAGCCCTTGCTCCTGGCTGGCAGCACCTGGAGGAGGAGAGAGGACTTCAGACGCTGCTGATCCCTGTCCCAGCTCCTGTGGCCATACAGCAAAAATTCCTCCCTAATCCAGCTGCTCCACTGGCAGCAGGTGCCTCTGGACCCCCTCAGCCCCCGCCTGGCTTGGCTGGGGTCCTGCAGGGACATCCTCTAGCCACTTCATTCATCCACAGAGGCACTGGATTCATCCAACACTTCAGGCTCTGTCTGAGCCTTCCTGAGGGCCCGAGGGAGGGGACGTGGCTGTGCCAGGCTCAGGTGGAGAGGGGGAGGATGAGAACTGCCACTCTCTGTCAGCAAGGGCGGTCACACACGTTCGCTGGGTCACAGGACCCTGTCCGTCCTCGTGGTTTGGCTCAGTGGAGATTTTTCCTGCGTGCATCATCCCCAGCTTTGTGCAGTTCCAAAACCCCCGCTGAGTTCCAGCGGGTGATGGCCGGAGGCTCCGGCTCGGTGCTGTGTCACCGGGGAGGCTGGAGGGCACCCTCCGAGTGTGCCCATCCTGTCCTGGTGTGGGGCGCGTGTGCCCGGAGTCTCCTCAGGCAGTGCCCGCTGGGGCCGTCTGGACAGAAGGGAATTTTCACTGTCAGCAGCTCCAGGGCTGGGCTGGGACCCGCCTGGGGACAGGAGCTGCTGCAAGGAACGCCAGCAGGAATGAGAGTCCCCGCCGCGGCTCCGAGGGGACACGTTCTGTCCGCGCTGCTCTCGGGCTGGAGAGGTCCTGTGGCTTCGACTGCCTTCGCCCACCACCCCTGCTGGAGGGTGGCTCTGGTTACAGGCAGCTGCAGGCACGGCCTTGCGGTTTGTGTCCCCCTGTGCAGCCGAGGGTCCTGCCCAGCCCCCTCAACCTTCGGGGCTGGTTCTTGTATAGCAAAGGTCTTTGAGAGGAGAAGCCTGAGCTGCTCCCTTTGTCTGAGGAAATAAACGCTGGAGTTTGATGCTGCTCCCCTGGAGAGGGGAGGATCCCCGAGGAAGTGAATCCTTGAACGGCCCAGCTGGAGGAGGGATGGGATTTCCGTGCTTTGTCACTGTGGGATTCCCTTACGAAGCTACCCAGGTGTGTTTTAGCCCTGACCAAGCCCTGAGCCCCCAGCGCTGGTCTGACACGACCCTCACGGTCCCAGCTCAGCCTTACCCACAGAGGGCTCTTCCTGGGAAAAGAAACCACGAATTTTCAGAAGCTGTGGAATGCGGGTAACGCTCACCCAGCACGGGTGGACTGCGACCTTCTCAGTGACAGAAAAGAGGTAATTAAATAAGAATTAAGGCACAGAACGTTGCAGAAACAGTTCTGCCTTTGGGGGATTTCACAGGCTTTCTTGTAGAGTGGAAAAAATCAGGAAACAGCAGGTGAAATACAAAAAATGAAATACAGGCTGAATCTCTCACCTGAAAAGAGCCTGGCTGGTCAGGCTAGGGGCGAGTTAAGCCCTGAGGTTTTCTGCTTTGTACATCCAGCCCTTAACTTTCACAGGGGTCACACCTGTTCTTAATGGATTTAACTAAAGACCAGTAATTCCATTTGTTTAATGTAGGGCACTTGATTTTATTCAAAGGGTGAGATACAAAAAAAGTAAGCAAAGAGACAAAACCCAAATTGTAAAACACTACAGACAAAAGTAAGACATCTTCTGCAAACAGCACACAACAGGAAACACGGTACAGTCTGGTCCCCACGACCCAAGCCAGCTGGATATGTACAGAAGAGGCAGAGAATCTACAAGGGAGGAAATGTGGGTTTTCCACTCAAATGTCTATTTACAGAAACTGAATTGAAGGCAAATAGTTTTCTTTCCTTTTTCAACCCAAATAGTTCTGTTTCTTCTTCTTCCTGTTGCTGATGAAGAGGAGGGACTCCATTTGTTGAGGCAAGTTTGGTACATTCAGGTGGGATCCAAAATTAGCCACAGCTAAACACTGATGTGCCACTTAAGCTACTTAATTTCAGTCCCTCCCTCCATGCAACACAGCCACGAGGCACCTGCTTGTGGCATCAAGGACTCCTAGCGACAGCCAGGGAGGGGAAAGGCCCAATTCTGCACTGGTGTGGGTTTGACTTGTGCCTTTGGGTGCTTCACTTTGCAGCTCCACCAGCCCTGTGTGTCTGGGCTGGGCTTAAGGCTCCAGACTGAGGGTTCTGTGTGAGGCCCCGGAGCTCCATCCCACGTGGCTCAGAAAGGCTCTGGGTGAAGCTTTTGGCTCTCTCAGCACAGGGGGTTGAGCCTGACCCAACATAGGGTGTCCAGGCAGCTTTTTGGACAGAAGGGCCACAGGAGATGGCTGTGCCCCAGGATAGCCACCCAGGCACGGCTGGGGGCTCTCGGTGAGAACGTACACAGACAGTGCTGACTATGACAAATTTGGGGGAAAACTGCCCACAGCCCTTCTGCAGCAGGGCCAGAGGGGAAAAAACCTTTCTGGCTGCAGCATATTCCATGTGCAGCTCAACTTCATGTGTGGAATCTTCCCAGCAGTGTGAAATCTGTCTGAGAACTGCTGGGCAGAAACGTGCTGAGCTGGGAGCTCTCTGGTCTTTGGTAATTAAAACCCCCCTAAGACCTCAGGGTTTCCCTTTGAGTCTCTGCAGGTGAGGAGCAGAGTTACACCAAATAAACTGTGACCAAAGCAGGCAGGAATAGGAGCTGCTATTCCAGATGACAAAGGCTTTTATCTGTATTTACCTGTGGCTCAATTTTAGAGATAGGGCTACTGAATTTTTCAACACCTCAGTGAGGAAGGAGAGAATTTCACTGGCTCAGTAAGCAAAACATTCATTTGGGAGAGCAGAAGACTGGCTGTTAATAAATACCACAAGACATCCTAAAAGTTTTCTACGGAAAAGAGAAACATCATCTGTTCATCAAAATGCAACACGCAGACAAAATGAGGTAAGGAAAGCTAAAAAGAGTCCTTTGTACGTTCTCACTTCACACTGCATGGCAACAACAACAACGAGATGCTTAACAGGTTCCCTGCTACGCTTAGCAGAGAAATTCTTCATACAGGTGTGCTCCAGAGCATCCTTTGAGACCGAGCCCACAACATCCATCAGCCTCACTGCGACAGGTCCGAGCCCTCAGTTTTGGCAGACAGAGTTTGACACTCTAGGCAGTTTGCTGGCAGGAGGTGGGGGTGGGCACTACCTGTTCCCCTGACCCATCCATGCCTCCAGCTACGAGGAACAAGGATTTGTCTGGCACAGCACAAACCCAGAGAGCTCAGCACGATTCCTGCAGCTCCACCAGCACAGCCGTGTCAGATCGGGCATTTCCAACTCAGACTCCTGTTCTTTGGTCCTCTTTGTGCACAACTTTCACAAATGTGTAACAGCCTGCACTAACAAACTTCTGCAGAACAGCAGCTTGTGTTCTCAGGGGTGTCTGCCCCCACTTCCCACAGGCAGCCCTCTGTGCAAGGCAGGGTAAAAGCAATGCTGGCTGCAGGCGCGGGAAAGGGCATTAAATAATTCCCTTGTGGGGTTGTTTCACATGAGATCCTGTTCTGAGAACAAGGATGGGCACACTGCACATTCCTGTGCCAGGGGAATCCAGGGGGAGCCCGGCCTGGATCCAGCCCTGCAACCGTTTCTCTTAAGCAAGCTGGTGGGAGAGGAGGAAGAGCAGGAGGAACAGGAGGAGGAGGACCTGTCTTCCACCTGTTACCCCTGAACACACCTTGTTTTTTCCTTAAGGACAATCATCATCCTCCAGTGATGCAGGGAGGGCTACGTGTCCTGTTTAGGCAGAGGCATGGGTATCCCAGGGCAGTGCCTCACACACAGCATTTGCTGAACTAAAATGCAGTATTTACTACTTTGTTCTTAAACAGACACTGGCAGCACAATGTGTTCATAAATTAATAGTCTGAATATGACAGATTAATAAACACATACACTGGCTTTGAGAAGCTGTTTCCTGGCACGCAGCATTTCATTCTCATAATGAAACTGAGCCTTGAGCTGACATTGAACTGGTGAATAGTCCCTGTGGGTTTACACAAAGCAGAATTGCTGCAGAGTCTTTGGGAATATCTTGCTCAGAGCAGCCATGGACCAGCCTGGGTCGTGGCTTCTCAGCACTGGCACCCGGTACCAGGGGAACTGGGGTTTGCAGGGCACTGGGCAGTCCCCAGGCACTGCATTTGCTAAAGCCATTTTTCAGGGGCAGTAAATGACCCAGAATATTCACCATTTTTATGGTGCCTGTGTAAAGCTAATTCAAAACCAGGCAAGATGGGAGGAAATTCACCTTTTTGCATTAGGAAATACATAATAACTGCCCTTTGATGACTCTGAAAAAGTCAGGGTTTGAGTCTTGAAGATCTATTTTCTGTGTCATTTCTGGTTCTCTGCAAGCTTGTTATAGAAATATTACCAAGGTATTTACTTCTGTCATGTTTATGGAGCCTTTTTATCCCCTTCAATTTTAAACCAGCTGAATTTGACACAAGTCACACATGAACTGCTGCTAAATAAACCCGAGCCCTCGCTGTCATCAGGGGACTTTGGCTAAACAGGCTTCAGGAAGGAGATTTAGAGCCCTTTCTGCTGGGGAGACACATGGCAGAAACACCCAGACCAGAGAGTGACCTGCAGCAGAAAGCACTGCACAGAGCTGGGTCACTCAGGTGTGCACAGAGCGGGGTCACTCAGGTGTGCACAGGGCTGGGTCACTCGGGTGTGCACAGGGCTGGGTCACTCAGGGTCTGTCCACAGTGCCCCAGTGCCCCTCAGTTTGAGGGGAAAACCCTCAGCACGGGAAAACTTCCACTTGTTTTCAAAAACCCCGAACAACCACCAGCAGCAACAGCCACCAGCTCAGAGCGAGCACTGGTCACTCCTTCTCTGCCCTCACCCACCCTGGACAGCCAGTGCTCCCAGTCCCAGCCAGGGTGGGTCCCACTGGCCATGCTGGGGTCACACTGCGCCGTGGCCACCGTGGCTACAAGATTGTCACTTGCTATGTTTTTGGCATAGATAATATCCTTCTGGAGCAGCATTCTCTCCTTGGCACATTCACCACGTGCCCAGGAGCAAGGAGGCCATGACAGCTCAGCTGAATTCCCTTTTGTACCTGAGGCAGGAATTTACCCCAAAGGCTTGTCTGCAGCTTCCTTCGCTGGTAAAATATCTGCACAAGCATGACCAGTACCAGCTCTTGTTCCAGGTGTGTATTCTGGCATCCTGCTTCACTGCCTGAGAGCATGACAGGTGACTGATTAATTCCTTCAGTGGTTTCTTATCAATGACTGGAATGAGCCACATGGGGTAAGAGACAATGACATCAGCTCAAAGTAAAGCCCCTTACCTAGAAGACCCAGCAATCTTTAAGGAAAACCATTTAACATCTTTCATGGAAGTCTATTGTTCAAAAAACCCAGAGCACGTGGAATCAATTGGACAATCACTAATGTAACGGAATTATGGTGATCTTATACACAAACAATGATTTAGCAAAATAGGATTTAAGTAGGGGACTTTAAAATCAAGTTATTTTGGTACCAAAAAAAGTCTTTCATTTAATTCCCCTTTGCCCCTATGATTCAGATGATCTTTCACTCTACAGTTACGGACTTGGCCAGATTTCTTGGAAAATCAACCTGCAGAGAGGGAGGAGAAAGAACAGGCTTGTGAGTATTTACACACTTTGTGTATAACTTTGTAACGTGTGGAATGTCTGTTCTGTGTTTCAACTGAAAACAATTAAACATATTCTCATGTTAATTTAGGATAATCAGTGCAGAAAAAAGTCCACAACCTTAATTGTTACAACTCCTCTGTCAAAACTAAGGACGGAGTCCCTTTAGTCTGCTTAGTTCCAATGCTCAAATGATAAGAGGTCACTGATAACGGGTAGAGGCCAGTGTCTGTATTAAGATCAAATACCTAACACTAAACTGTTTGCCAAGCACCCCTCTGAGGATTGTTACCTTCCTTTCAGCTCCCTGCCAGCCCTCCAGAACCTGTGAGCTCCTACGAGACCAGAGACACACGTCCCAGCTCAGCTGCACCAGACTTGGCCGCGTGTACTGGGCCTCCTACTAGTTCTGTACTGGCCAGGACCTATCCTGGGACCTGGGCATTCCAGCAGCTCAAGCAGTTACACAGACACCCCCCGAGCCTCACAGCATCACCCAGCACACGGCAGCACACAGGAGTGCAGGAGGAAGGAATGCTGTACTCACATCATAGCCCCTGAGCACGGCGAGGTGGAACGCCAGCAGCTGGAGGGGGATCACGCTCAGGATCCCCTGCAGACAGTCCACTGAGTGGGGAACTTTGATTGTTCTTTTGTTGTTCTTAATGGTCTCAATGTCCTCCTTGTCACAAATCACCACAGGTCGTCCCTGCAACAGAGGGGAACGCTGAAGGAAAGCAGCTCTGGAAGGTTCTTTCCTCACTTCTCTGCAGAGTGTCAGTGGCAAAATTTATTACTTAATTTAGAACCAAACAGCTTCACATCCCCTGGGCAGCCCTGGGGGTATTTAAGGGTTAAACAGACCATGCTAGGCTTCTGCAATTGCTGCAAAAATTGCTCTTGAAATGCCCACAGTATTCACTAACTCACATGTGGGCAGTGACACTGAAGTGAACAGTCTGGGTATCTGTGCACTACTGTTCTATTAAAAGCATCACTTCTGATAGACTGCAGAGCTTGCCAGGCCCTTACCTGCCGTGCAATGACCTGCTGGAGAGCGTTCTGGCACTTGGCATAGGTGTGGTCTCTCATGATGATCATGATCACAGGCATGAGCTTGTCTACCAGGGCCAACGGGCCATGCTTCAGCTCCCCGGCCAGGATCCCTTCCGAGTGCATGTAGGTGATTTCTTTTATTTTCTAGAGGGGGGGAAAATTCAAAAAACTTTGAGCAACCTTTTACTTTTTTTTTTAACTATCTCTGTGAATTCTTGCACTGTGTAAAACTCAGTCCTGGCTCTCCTCAGATCCAAACAAATCAGGCGAAAAACCCAGATCCTAGCAGTGCCCCTGGGCTGGGCTGTTCAGGCCACCAACACTAAGTTGTACCACCAAACCACCACAGCCTTTATGACTTGCCATCAGCCACCACAGCCACCCTCCCAGCCTGACTGGGCAAAGAGGACACAACTGCATGGCAGTGAGGACAGTACTGACAACACGAATCTCCTCAAATGTAAAACTTACAGTGTTTGGAAAGTACATGTTCAGTTTTCAATTTATTAGGGTGCCCAGTTTGTCCAGGAAAGCATTCCCAGTGTGAACATGGAACATACACCCTTCCAACCCACTGCAGCCTGTGACATGGGAATCTTCCAGCAGCAGCCTCAGCAATGTTCCAATTAACTAAATTACTTTTAGTTATTTGTAATCATGGCATGGTTGGGGTTGGAAGGGGCCCTGAAGCTCATTCAGTGCCACCCCTGCCATGGGCAGGGACACCTCCCACTGTCCCAGGTGCTCAAAGCCCCATCCAGCCCGGCCTTGGGCACTGCCAGGGATCCAGGGGCAGCCACAGCTGCTCTGGGCACCCTGTGCCAGAGCCCTCCATTTAACCCAGTGCTGGCCAATGCACCAGAGCCATGGCTGCGTTTACAACTGCACTTGCAGCCAGACGTTGCTCCCTGTGCAGAGGTCTGAAGTCTGTGGCTGTGTTTGAGCCAGCTTTAAATAAAGAAATCTTACCAAGGCTCCCTCTAGACATGTGGCGTAGTGGTAGCCACGTCCCATGATGAGGACAGACTTCTGATGGTACAGCTCTGTGGCCAGCTTCTGGATCTCATCATCCATGCTCAGCACTTCTTTAATCAAGTCTAGAGGGAAGGGGGAGAGTCCAGACTGAGTGTGCTCATGTGTGTGCCTCACACTACACACCCCACTCACCCTTCCCTCACACAGCCAGCAGTGACCTGTAAAATCCTCGCGCTCAGAGTTTCACTGGTCCAGTTTGGTAGCCTGGAGACACCGGAGAGAACGTGGCTGCACAAGGAACTGTGACAGCCCTGCCGCCCTCCCGATCCCCCCAGCCCCTGTCTGCAGCCCAGCCTTGCTGAGGTCCCCCTGCCCGGGGTCCTACCTGGCAGCCCCTTCAGCCCCCGCATGATCTCCTTGCGCCGCTCCTGCATGGAGATCCTGTCATCGCACATCATAAGGGCGAACATCACCAGGGACACGAACTGGCTGGTGTAGGCCTGGCGTGGGGCACGAGAGAAACGTCACTGCTGCACCAGCCAGGTACTTGTCACCCACCAGGTGAAATTCTCAGACCAAGTGGCAGCTTTTATTCCAGGTCAGCAGCAAAAATGAACATGCGTTCACAAGGCAAGTCTCGCTTGAGCAGATCTCAACAGAGGCACGCGATGATCTCCTCATACTCCAGAAGATTCAAACACAACAACCAAGATTTTATACTCTAAGATTCCCTGGTGACTACTAAAATCTATTTTGTGACCATACCTGTGTCCTCCTTTACTGCAAGTGACTCCTGAGAGCACCAGAGATAAGCAGGCCACTGACTGAAGATGTTTGCTGGAAGTCCACGACCACCAGCCGAGATTTTTTTTGGACCACACTCAAGGAACACAAAGGCAGCTGTGATCTCCCACCTCCCTTCTCTAAGAACAGACTCTCCTGAGCTCCTCCCCTGGGTAAGGCTCCACTGTCTGCAAGAGCACCCAGCAGCCACATTAACATGCCTGGGCTGTTTAGAATATTCCCAAAAGGAAGTTCTGGGCAACCTCAGGGCAGAAACTTTTCAAGTCCCTAATTCATATATGCACAAGTTTGGTAACTCCCCACATCATCAGAGAAAAAATGCCATTTATCTCCAAACTGTAACTGTTGGCCATGTGAAAACAACAGGGACAAACAGCTCGTTCAAGAGTTTCTTGTAAGAGACTCATGAATTTTCCATGATCAAATTCCCCAATGAACTATTAAACTCAAATGTGGTTTTTGGCTGAATTTATGTAACAGATTGACATCATCTCGCCTCTAAATATAACTAAACCAAAGCAGATTTCACCATGCACAAGCACTTCATCAAAATGAAATGCAGCAAAGTAAGTTATTTTATACTGTATCACACATAGCCAGAATAATCCTGTTATCTGGACACAAATAGTAGGTTTCTGTAAAAGACCATTCCCCCATTTGTTAAAAGTATAGTTTTAATACCCCATTTTCTTTGGTAAAGCAGAGCCAGAGAGGGAGTTACATGCAGACAAAGTTTCCATTACCTTGTCTATTAATTTCCTTTTTCATCTCTGACCTTAGTTTAAACTGAGTCTGCACCTCGAGACAAACAATGGCGAAGGGAATTCTGGCCTCTTAGGGAATCATTCCCTCTGAGACCCGTTTGTTTTCAATGTTTAATGCAGTCTCCTTATATTATTTCATTTTAAAAAGGGACCAAAAAAAAGCCCTTTGCAAGCTCCAGGACAGAGAACACACTGCTGGTCTGTAACTGGTCTGTAAATGCACAACCAGCAGCAGCAACAGGCAAAAAGGGAACATTTAACAGGGGGCTGAGCCCTTCAAGAGGGCTTCCAGTGGCAGGAACACCAAATACAGTGAGGGAGGGGTGTGGGTTGTGCCCCACCTTGGTGCTGGCTACGCCGATCTCGGGGCCCGCGTTGATGTGCACCCCGCAGTCGGTCTCACGGGAGATGGAGCTGCCCACGGTGTTGGTGATGCCCACAGTCAGGGCTCCCCTCTCCTTGCAGTACCGGAGGCACATCAGGGTGTCTGCTGTCTCCCCTGGAACACAGGGAAGCACAGGGATGGGCGCTCAGTGCTGCTGCTCCTGCTGCCACTGCAGGTGGGAAATGCACCAAGTCCCCAAGCAGCGCCCCAGAGGTTTGTGCTCCCTGCAAGCCAAGGAGGTGGCAACAGCCACTTCAGCCCCAGCACGCCGTGCCTGACCCCCGAGCACAGGGCAGTGACACCCAGACAACACAAAACCTGTCTGCAGCATTCGGTGTAAGGAAAAACCAGTGTTCTGCTATGGTTTAAAAAAAGAGGGGAAAAAGGCAGTTCAAGGGTTGTCCCTTTAACAAAATCAACTTTATTCGTTTTCCTGGTTAATAAAAATTCATCTGCAGAGGGAGGTATGGGAGGAAAACACATTTTAGGGATGTCGAGCTGCTGGTGGGCTGAGCTCCAGAGATGGGCTATGAATGGAAGCTGCTGTGCCTCCCAGTTCGTGTCACCAGTTTGCTTTAGTCCTGGAAGGACACAGCTCTGAGGACTCCTGCATGTGCAAGGTGACAGCACAGAACAAAGCCCCCCAAGGTGAGGTCAGTACATTTCTCCTTAGTGCCCAAACCTGCCCCGCACAGTGCTCCACTCAAAGCCAGACCTGCAGGGCGGGAATCTACTCTAAAAACAGATTTAGGGGTGGGGGGAACAAGTTATTTGAGCTCAGTGTTTACTTTGGGTTCGCACTGCCTGATGAGCAAGCTCAGGTTCCAGGAAATCTTCGTCAGTTTGCCACATCCAACACCTCAGGGACAGATGGAGCCCCTTGTGAGCCCTCAGGAGTGTCCCCTGTTACTGGGACAGGACTGGCTCTAAGGGACACAAAAACCTGTCTTCAAAACTCCAGGGAGAACCTGACCATGAGCCCCCCACAGAGAGGATATTCTGAGGCACTTAGTACTGGGAAGGAGAAAATCGCTACAGAGAAGAAAAAAATTGCTCCCAAAAGGGTATTTTAACCTGTGGAGATAAAGTAATGACTGGTTTTAGTGTCACAGCTGAAGATCAGTCACGGAAACCTGAAATGGTAAATGCAACTGAGGGAAAAAAATGTAGTTTGTATTGCAGCTGTCCTTGAAAATATGAAATACCTCATATAAATTCTTTTATGCCTCAGTGTGCCTTTTATCTCCTACTCCATTCCAAGTTAGTTGGATTTTTTGATATTCATGTCTAAAAGTTTCCTTTCTTCTGTGGTGCCAATCCACCATATGGTGGTGCTTTAACTAGAGAACTAAAACTATTCCAAAGGAGCTGTGGAGCTGCCTTCACCCTGAGCTCAGCAGCACTTCCAGTCTGTTGACTGATGCAGAGAAACAAAACTCCTATTCCACCTGTCAACCCCAGGAGCCCTGCAGCAGCTGCAGCTGGAGGGAGCAGAACCTCTCTGGTGCTCCCATCCTTGGAATCTGAATGCCCTCCCTCACATCACCATGCACAGGCCCACAGACAGCACCAAACCTGGCCCTGCTGCCTCCTCCCTCGGTTCTGGGAAGGAGGGAGGGAGGCTGGGGAAGGGAGCCCGTACCTGACTGGCTGAGGAAGAAGCAGACATCATCCCTGAACACGGGGGTGTTCCTGTCCAGGAAGTCACTGGCCAGCTCCACCATGACAGGTAACTCCGTCAGCTCTTCCAGCACCTGGCGGGTCTGGCACGAGGAGGGGCAGGAAGTCAGGTATTACATCATGTTTATAAAACCAAGTGTTTGCACAAAAAAAGCTTTCTAGCTGCCACACACTGGAAAATATTACTATTAAAACCCCACATGAAAATCAGTGCTGGATTATACTTTAATCACTCAGTATTGCTCACACTCTTGTCACCAACAAGCCCTGGGAGATGCAACCTTGCTTTGGCACCACCACCAGCCTGTGAGGCCAACTCCTCCCTCAAACAGAGAACTCTCTTAAGCAAGGCTCACTTATGTAACCCTCCATACAGATTATGTAATGCTGGGTGCCCTGTGCGTGTATCAGACTGCAACTTGAGCTGGGAAACCACCACCTACATCCAGGCCAGCCAGAAATCCCACCTGGCTCCTGGCAGCCCCTGCCTTGCTGCATTCTGCTCCTGCATCATCCCTCCCCTGCCAGCTGCCTTTTACAAAAGAGCAGGCGTTGTTTTTCAAAGCCTTCCACAGCCATGGAAGTCACAGGAATCACTTTCCTAAGTTCATCAGCTTCTATTTCCTCATGCTGTTGCTGTGAACTGAAAGTCTGGTGTTTGCATCTTTCACAAGGGTCCTCCTTCATTCACCTGTGTGCACCTCCTTACTCTTAACCTGAAATCAATCCCTAATTGTTGCAGTGACCCAGCCCATTGGGGGCTGTGGCAGGGGGTCTTCCCCCAGGCTTGAGAGGCAGGCTTCTCCTAAGGACATTATGTACCCCAGTTCTGTTCCTTTGATTGATCCATTGTTTCTCCCTGCCCCCTTTTTATTCCTTACACGTATGTTTTCCCTTCCCTGCATTCCCTCATGGTATTCCCATTGGTCCCCTTGCCATAGCCCCGTCTCTGTACCGCCCCTGCACCCCAACACCCTCAATCCCGATGCTCGGCCCGCCCTGCGAACCTCCTATATAATCCCCAAATCCTTCCTCCATCTTGTTCCTGGCTCCCAACCTCCCCTGCGATGAGGTTCAAATAAATCCTCTTGTGCAAGAACATGCCAGAACCCTTCCTGACTCTCATCATCCGCCTGCGTGTGTGAGTGCTGACTGCTTCTCTGACTAAGCTGATGCTGCTGCTTCACCCCATGGGAGTCTGACCCCTGCGGAGCTGCTTCCTCCGGGGAGCCCCCCAGAAATGGAGGCTCGATGAGCGGGGCAGAGCAGGGGCCTTGGTGCATCCGAGCTCGTCAGCTGGAAGGGCAGCGGTCCCACGGAAGTGGCTCCAGACCCTGTGGAGACGCCTTCAGAAGGTCGTGGCACCCTTATCTGCCATGCTGCGACACCTAATCTGCTTGGCACACTCCATACGCTCTCCAGGGAGACCTCAGAGCCTTTTCCAGTGCCTAAAGGGGCTCTGAGAGAGCTGGAGAGGGGCTTTGGACAAGGGCCTGGTCTGGCAAGACAAAGGGGAATGGGTTTAAACTGAAAAAGGGTAGACTTAGATTAGATTATTAGGCCAAAACTCCTCCCTGTGAGGGTGGGGAGGCCCTGGCACAGGGTGCCCAGAGGAGCTGTGGCTGCCCCTGGATCCCTGGCGGTGTCCAAGGCCAGGCTGGACGGGGCTTGGAGCACCCTGGGACAGTGAAAAGTATCCCTGCCACAGCAGGGCTGGCACTGGATGGGCTTTAAGGTCCCTGCAACCCACCCCAGCCTGTGATTCTGGCACTGAGCCCAGCCCAGGGCACTGAGCCCAGCACTCACAGCCACTCCTGCGTGGTAACTCGTGCCACAGGCGATGAGGATCAAACGCCGACACCGCTGGATCTCCTTGATGTGATCCTTCAGCCCACCCAGGTTCACTGTGGGCAAGATCAGAGAGGAAAATCAGGGTGGCCAGGTAGGAGAAGTTCTCAAGATCACTGGTGTTAAGAGCGTGTTACCATCTCCATCATCCGCTCAGCAAAAAACCATCATAAAATGGGATCTTGCTACCAGCACGTGGGATTCTGGAGGCACTCTGTGACACACGCTTCATCTCACACCAGCAAGGTTTCCATCCCCCACTCCATCACCCACTTCCTCCCCTGTGACTGCCACGAGTAACTGCTGGGTACAGAGCTGTTGGGAATGAGGGAGGCTCAATATCAATTACCAGTGTAGTCATCAAAGTTGACCCTTCCTCTCATCGTGTTAACAACAGATTCTGGCTGTTCAAATATTTCCTTCTGCATAAATGAGCTGAAGTTACCTATGAAGAAAGAAAGAAAACGAATTAGAACACTACTTCCTGGTAACTTAAATTTTAAATTACCTCCTGGTAATTGCCATTTTTCCTGTGTACGTAGGAAGAGCTCGGACTAGGCCAGCTATCAGCCAGAGATTATTAAACTGATACTTCTTTTTCTGCCAAAACATCAGCTCATGATGAGAGCTTGATTCAGGTTTCTGGAAGGTGTCAGTGAAGGGCAGATCCAGGCTGGCAAGTTTGTGAGGGATCAGTGTTGGAAAAACCAGATGGCTCCAAGCAGGAGGCAAAATCCTCAGCCCCACAATTCTCCTCAGTAAGGTGTCAACAACTAGAGGGAAAGTCCCATTGCATGTCCCATTACTTTTTTCCCTATGAAGGTGATACAGCACTGCACCAGGCTGTGGGACCTCTGTCCTGGGAGATGCTCCAGACTCAACTGAGCAGGGCCTGTTACCACTTGGGGCAGGGATGGCACCACTCCAGTCCCTCCAGGGATGGACTCCAGTCTCTCCCACGCTGACGCAGCACCACTGCCCCTCCCCGGTGCCAACCAGCAGCTCTCACCCTTCATGATCTGCTGCAGCTCCATCTGCAGGGTCTGTACGGCCCGGCCCGGGTGGTCGCCGGCCGTGCGCTTGATGCGGTGGATGGACAGACGCCCGTCCACCACGGCCGCCACGTCGTCATCCTCCAGGAAGATCACGCGGTTGGTGTGCTCAATGACAGCACTGTGGGGGCACAGAGCACATCACACCCTGCTCTGGGAGCTCAGGGCTGCAGCCCTTCCTATCAGCCCACACGCAGCTCCGCAGCCGAGGAATTTCCTTGTCTTTTAAAATCGGGCCATTCCTGCAAAGGACATTTCCACCCTGCCAATGGAACTGGATTTTTTCCACCCAGCTCATTATTAATTTCAGAACCTGCTTTAAGGAGAAGCTCTGAATTGCTCAGGCAAAGCAGCATGTGCAGCAATGGGATCTGGCTGGAGCTATGAGGTCAGGAGGGCAGGGATTTCCCCTGGCACACAGGCTGCTCAAACACAGGAACAGGTTCCTTCCTTGCTTTTTCCAGGGATTAGCCACTGTCCCTCCCTGTATCTCACTTTGCCCATCTGTAAAACCAGGGACAGATTTGTCCCCTGTTAAGGCACCCGGGATCTGCTCAACAGCACTCCCTGGAGTGTCACTGGGAAGCTCTAAAACCAGAACACATCAGGCTGTCCTAAGAGTCTCCACAATTCTCCAATGCAAAGAGCTGCAGAAGTCAACCACAGCAGTATTTTTACATTCCTGGAGCAAGCACTAACTTCTCTTGAACCAGAGAATCCCAAAAGCTCCGCTAAAGCTGCCGCCAAATTAGTCTCTCCTCACTCCTCTGGGATTACAACACCTTTGATGATGAAGGAATTGCATGTGTGCAGAGATCCCTGGAGAATCAACACAATTCTCCTCATAATTAGCATCTGTCATGCTGATTTAGGTCAGTACTCCCTCAAGTTTCCTGCCACTGGGAAATCCTACCAACAGGTGAGCCTGAAGAAGGGTAACACCCTGTTCCAAGGCCAGTGTTCATTCCTTTAACAGGAACTCTGTCTTGGTATTTGTAAAGTAATGGCCACGTGCACACAATTTACTTTATTCACAAAGAAACCACAGCCTTTTCATCTCTTGTTCAAGAGAGCTTTAAACAGGATATTTCTACACACACCAGAGATGCTGGAAAACCCTACCTGGCATCAGAAGCAAAGTAATATTCCACAGCTTTCTCCTCCACGGGGAAGAGGCAGGTGGTGCTGTCCACTCGGGACAAGTTGCAGCTCCCCTTCTTGTCTTTGCCTAGGAGACAGGAGGGTCAGGAGCTGCCCGGGTGCCACACCTGAGCACAGGTCACGCCCAGCAGAGGCCCCAAGGCACAGTACCAACATGAAGCACTATTTTCATGCCTGCAGGTGGTCACAGCAAAGGAACAGCAGCACTTGTGCTCTTGTGCCCACTCTCAGTTCACTTGCAGGAGTTTCATGGCTTTTTAATAAGCCTGCAAGTGTATTACCAGTGCACTTTTAAGTTTAGAGGAAAATATCAGGAAACAATCCAAATAAAAGTTTTGTGTGGCTCCACTAGCACAAAATTCAAGGTGCTTTATGAGCAGCCACATTTCCCCATTAAACCTGCCCTGTTGATCATTTTAAGCTTCTCCCATGTTTCTCTCAGGTGAGATTCTCCTGAGCCCCCAGAGATGAAGCAGCATTGCTCTTTCTTTGTCGGTTACTCTCAGCACTGGGGAAATTTTTTCAGAGCTGCCACCTGTGTGACCACACTGCTCCCCTGAGCACCACAGGTGGAACCCAAACTTCCTTCTGTCTGGCTGAGCTCACAGCTCAGGAAATCCTGGATTAAGAGCTCGGCATTGCTACTGCACTAGCAAATCCAACCACCTCATCCTGAGCAGAAAATCAGATCTGTGCTGTTGCCAGGGAGGGATCCAGGGGTGCTGCAGGACACAGGACTGCGAGTCAGCTCTGGAAAAAATCTGTCCTAAAAGTTCAGCATTTCACCAAGGATCCTTTCTGGAGTACTCTGGAAATTCCCAATACTGTCTCACCCTCCTCCTCCTCCAAACTGCTTCTCAGTGGTGAAGCTCATCAGGGATGCAGATGAGGCACCCAACACCTACTGCTCAGCACCAGCCTCGAACAAAATTATTTGCCAGTCACTGTGCAGGGTATGGGGAGGGTGGGGGTGGATTAATCAGCTTATCCACCAAAATGGGACTGTTGCTGAAGAACAATAACACTGAAGTTACTCCATTCTATATTTGTTCCACAATCCTGATGTTGTTTCACCTACTAGACACTGATCTGATTCAGTAACGCAAGCAGAGCTCGTGGTGTTCTGATCTACACTTCTGCAGATGAAAATGTAAAGGAAAAATACTGCTTTCATGTTGATACTCGGTAAAAAAGGTCCACTCAGCCAGTGATTTAGAGCCTTCCAGTTCAGCTATTAAGTCAGTAAATGAGGAAAACAACACCTTTGTTGCTGAGTTGAGACAGGACAGACTGATTTGGTGTTGAGAAAGGACAGAGCAGAGCTGTTAGTGGCCACTCCCCCTCAGAAGCACCCCAGACCTGATCAGAACATGCAAATTTGGGGTCTCAAAATAGAGCATTTCCCTGCATTGACTTTATTATGTTGCATTGCTTTCGTGCGTTACAGACTGTGCAGTGGAAGGTGTTTACTGTGCACACACACGAGCACTGTGTGTGCAGTCACCAAGGCTGGGCTGGGGAGTTACAGCAAGTATTAGCAGCCAGTTATGGGTTTTATTTTATCTATGGATTTGTCCATTTATCTATAGATAATATGATTGTTGCTCTACTGCACCAACCCCTCATTTACTACAATTTGGAAGCAACACAGAAGGAATTTTTAAATCTCTTCCCTTCTGCGCCAAAGAATGGAGAATTAACCCAGGTACAGTGAAAATGGGCAGGGGGGCAATTTCTCAGAAAAGCCTCAGTGCCTCTGAGAGCTGAGGGATTTGGGTCCTCAGAGCCCCTGGGAACTCACCTGGCTACAGAATTTTACTTCAAAGACTTTTACACAGAGAGAGAAACACTGGACAAAGAGAAACAAAACCTCACCTGATGTTTGGAGTCAGGCAAACCAGCTCCTGGCAGAGAACACAGTTCACCCCTCAACAAACCCAGGTTTGCTTCTCCTCCAGCAAGAGAGATCTCAGATATTTGACCCAGGGAATGCCCGCGGCCACTGAGCCTCTGCTAAGGGTGGAATCCCATTTATTTACAGTCACCAAGGATCAGATCCTCCCCCTCACAGAAAAGGGTTCTCCTGCTTCAGATGTGAGCTTGGTTCATCCCATCATGTGATGGGTTGGCCTCCAAAGCACTTCAAGTGAATAACAGATGGTTCCTCTGGTAAATGAACAGGGGAAGGAAGTCCCAGCCTCAGGCCAACCTTAGTGCTGCCACCAGAGGCCGCAGCCCAGACTCACACCGTGGCCGGGGGGACGACACAGCTCCAGAAGGAATTTGGGGCACTGCTTGCATCAGGATTATCAGCAGCCTTCTGCTTTAGTGGGGGTCTTTTTTAAGGTAATTCACTGTTTCCTTCTGTAGCCAGAGCTGCAGGAACACTCAGTACAACCTGCACTGTCATCGGTTTTGCACATATGCTGGGTATTATGCCCCAATATTTGAGATGGGATGGGTGGATTTTCCCGTGTGTTGCTCATGGTGTTTCTGATCAAGAAGGAATTTTGACTCTCCCACTTATTTCACTACACTGCACGGAAAGCAATAACCACATATTAAAAAGACAATGCATCTTGGTCTCATTTATTATTCCTTTCCTAAGGAACTGGAGAATTTGGCTGAAATTTCAAGTATTAGCTTTTCTCTGGTAGGCACCTTCTTCCATTTTTATGGATATTCCATCAAAAGAATGATCCATAGATTGTACAGCTGAAAGTGTAATTGGAAAAAAAAAAACAAACCAAACTTCAGATAATCAGTAAAGATATATAGTGTTACATAAATACATTAATATTACTGCTAATTATCCAGTCAAAAGGCAAAACTCCTGGGACTGGTTCTTGCAGCAGGGGATCAGCAGCTACACTGTTAGGAGGCAGCAGGACAGGACAGCAATTCCTTGGGATCCTTGCACTGCTCAGAGCACAAGTCCAGGGCCCAGGGACTGAAGAGGTTCAGACCCCTCTGACAACAGTGAATTACAGAGTAATTTTAAGTCACTTTTCATTTTCAAGGGTGTCTGTGGTGGTAGAACACATGTGAGAGCAGGATGGACAGAACAAAAATAGCCATTGTCCCGTGAAGGGGAACAGCTTCTAAAAATGATGTGGGGTGGCAGGGGCAAGGTCCGTGACACTGCCAAGCACCCGCCTGCAAAGCTCTCTCATCTTTGTTCTTGAAAACCACCAGGCTCACAAATGCCAACCTGCCACACACAGAATAAAGACTTCAGTTTAACTGTACTGCTTAATTTATTACACTGAACTATTCCCACATCCCTGGCAGTGTCCAAGGCCAGGCTGGACAGGGCTTGGAGCACCCCAGGATAGTGGAAGGTGTCCCTGCCATGGAATAAGATGGGCTTTAAGGTCCCTCCCAACCCAAACCATTCCATGACTATACTTTACTCTATTAAGATGAATTTTCCTCGCAATAACTGGACATTAAACCTTTGATTACAACACTAGAGGCCAACTTGAGGTACCTAACACATATAACTTGAGGTATATGGTGGGTAGAACAAGTGGCTAAAAAGTTGCTTTAAAAAAAAGGTCTCTAATAACGGTTTCATTTCCGATGTGCAGCTGAAGTCTGTGTTTCAGAGCCCACAGCTGTGTGTGCCGTGCCCTGCAGCGAGGGGAGGAGCTCCCCACTCACCTGTGCGGTACAGGATGGGGATGTGGTCAGTGGAGAGCTTGTGCTCGCTGCGCACGCCGATGAGCAGGGGGCTGCCTCGCCTGCAGGGACACAGGGACAGCCTCAGCACCCCGGGGACACCCCCACACCCACCCTGGGGTTCTGCTCCCCAGCAGCAGCTCAGCTGCACCAGGGCCCAGCCAGAGCCTCCCAGAGCAGCAGCTGCTGCTGCAAACACAGAAAGAATCGTGGAACAAAGAACGTGAGGACGTGAGGAACCTGCATCAGGGTTAGACAAAATCCCCAAGAGTCACTGCACACCTGAAGCAGGGACTGTTCCTCACTGAACGTACCTACAAACAGGTTTCGGCACTGAAGTTCAACCCCTGTGGAGGCACACGCACGGTGAAACCACCCCAACTGATGCTGGCATTTAAAAGTGGGATAGGAAACCTGAATACGAGGCTGGCCCAAATTCCAGGGCCAAATGGAGGACTTGTCCAAGTGCTGCCACAAGGGCAAGCACTAAAGAAAACATAAAATCATCTCCCTTCAGATCATACCCAGAGGATACCAAAACCAAGCTGTTCCACATCAGGAAATAAGAAATTTCCAAAATATTTCTGGGAACTTTCTGTTATAATAGATGGAGAACAAGAGAAAGGAAAACAACAACCACCCTCTTCCCAGCATATACAGTGTGATGAGAATGATCTCTACTCTGTCTTCTGACTTGGGGGTACAAAAACAAGTGACAGACGGTGCAAGAATGTTCCTTCCCATGGCAACACTCACCTGGTACCAACCGCCTGCCCAGGGTAATGAACACTCTTGAACACAAGGGCAAAAGCACCTTCCTGCAACAAGAGAAACCAACTGTTCATCCCTTCTGTTTTCTGAGGCCTGGGCACCATTTCAGTGTTCCCAGCACAGAAACGGCTCCCTTGTTTCTGTGGACACAGAAGAGACACCAGAGAGGTTTCACAGATGTTTTCAGAACTGCCTATAGCTCCAGCCCCTCATCCTGGAAGGATGTCCCTCCCCTGAGCATGGCAGCACATCCTCCACCACCAAATGAGTCCTGAAGCCCCGGAGAGACACTCAGACTCCCTTGGTTATCCAAGTGGCTCCTGCTTTAGTTCAGGGTGCAGTGAGGGAACCCAAAGGCAAAGCTCTGCTAAAAGAAGCACCAAAACTTCAGGGTGTTTGCTCAGATGAGGTGCCACAACCTGCCAGCAACACAAGTTCTTGGCCTGTTGCTACAACAGCTCCTGGCAGGTAAACCAGTGAAGAATTCAGCTGAACCAGGTGCTGTGGGGTGAGAGGTGAACTGTGGTGGATCCTGTTCCTGCTCATCACCGGGCAGTGGATGCAGAGGCTCTGCAGAGCAGCTCCCACCAGGGGTCAGCAGCAATCCCGGATGGAGCTTTGGGAAGGACTGGAAGCAGCACAGGCTCTGCCAGGCCGGCTCCCTTCCCACTCTCACCACCCCAGCCAGGGGCTGGCAGCCTCCAGGCGCTGCCGTGCCCCAAAATTTAGACATTTCCCAAATGAATACAGACAAATGTTCAAGAAAACCGAATGTACACCTGAGATGAACTGTCAGAGGTAGGAGAGACAAAACCACGCCTTAGCACGTGCCCAGAACACCCTGCAGCAGTGGCACAGCCGGGTGCTGCAGTCCCCTGGCAGCACCAGAGTGCAGGGGTTATTTTGGGCGAGTAGGGGTGTCTGTCCCACTGTGTCCGTCCCCCTGCTGCCCCTCCCTGCCCCCAGCATTACCAGCTGCTGGATGACCCTCTCCACCAGCGTGGTGAAGCTGATGTCATCGCTGTCGCGGTTGTCGTACATGTACTTGACCAGCTTGGCGATGCTCTCCGTGTCTGTCTCCGACTCGAAGTCGTAGCCCTTGCTCTCCTGCAGGGACAGCCCGAGTGGGTGACCAGCCCTCTGCCTTCCCTTCCTCCCGACTTTTCCTTCCTTCCCACCTTTCCTTTCTTCATTTTTACTACTCCCTTCACCTTGCCTTTTTCTTCTTTTTCTCATGCCTTTCCTTTTCTTTGCTCCTGCCTTCCTCCCTCATCTTTCCTTTTCCTTCCCTTTTTCTTGCCTTTCCTTTTTCTTGCTCTTCCTTTTCTTTCCTGCCCCTCCTTCTTTCCTTTCCTTTTACCCTTCCATACTGCAGTTGTTCTTCCGCTTTTCTCCCTCTTTTTTTCCCATCCTTTGCTCTGCTTTTCCCCTTCCTTTTACTTTCCTGCCTTTCCTTTTTCCTTCTTTTTCTCCTCTTCTCACACTTTCCCTCCATCCTTCCTTCCTGCCTTTCAAATTGCAAGAATATGAGGAGGGGAGGAGAGGGCAGTGAGGGGGAGTGTGAGGGGAGTGTGAGCGTGTGCGTGAAGGAGTGAGTGTGAGAATGTTAGGGGGAAGAGTTGGGGCAGGAGGGACACAGGGAGGGGGTTTGAGTGGGAAAGTCTCAGTGGGAGAATGAGTGGGGGATGAGGAGGGAGTGGAAGTCGAGGGGTGTGAGCAGGGCAGTGAGTGTGAATGTCAGAACGTGAGTGGGGGAATGTGGGGAGTGGGAGTGAGGCAGGGAGGGAATGGGGGATGTAAATGTGAGAATGTACTCACAGAGCAGGAGAGTCTATGAATATAAGGGAAGGAGTGTGACTGAAAGCATGGATGAGAGTGCAAAAATATGAGTGGGGGAACATGAATGGAGGTGGGAATAAATGTGAGTGGGGGAATGACTGAGATGAGTGAGGAGTGAGTGGAGCAACGTGAGTGAAGGAACGGGATGAGCAGGGAGTGCAAATGGGAAAGGGAGAGTGAGAATAGAAGAGGGGAGTGAGCTGGGAAGGTTGAGAGAGCAAAGGGGAGTGGGAAAGGAGGGCGGGTCTCACCCCCCAGGGGTCACTCACCAGGAACTTCCGCAGGTCCTTGTAGTTGGTGATGATGCCGTTGTGGATGACGATGAACTCTGGGGACAGAAGAAAGGCCCTGCTCAGCCCCATGCCAGCCCCAGCCTGGCAGCAGAGCCCACACACGTTCCTGTGGGACAGGCCCTCGGCAGAATAAAGCACATTTCACCTCCTGGTGCCATTCCCTGCTCTGCCCCATTGGCATGGCTGGAATGGAGGGATAACAGTGACCTGGGTGGCACCAGGGCTACCCAAACCCTGCAAAGCCTCTGGAGGCACCTGAGCACTTGGCAGCTTCCATCCTGTTACGAGCAAAGAACTCCGTGCTGCTGCTGCCAGTTGAGCATTGCTGTCCCCTGGGCAGCCACACTCTGCACAGCCCACACTGTGACAGCCCCATGCTGTGACAGCCCCAAGCACACCAACCTCCTTCCCTACACTGGGGATTAGGGAAAAAAGTTTACAGAATTCCATTCCAAAGAACAGCCACAAAAATTCTCACCATCCCATTTCCTTCTGTCTCCTCCTCCTTGCTCTGTGCCCACACATCCACCCAAGCCCTGGGCACCCACCCCAACCCTTCCTGGGACCCCTCACTGCTGGGAACACTCCCCGTGGCCAGAATCCGAGTCCAAGCCCTGCAGCTTCACCGCAACTGGGCTCAGCACCACGGCCTGAACGAACCCACTGCCTGCCTCCAGCCACCCCTCCTGGGACACGGAGGGGCAGGCAGCTCTCCCGGAGGCTCCAGGAGCTGCTGAGGAGCTGAGGGTCCTGGGGCAGGCACTGACCATTGTTCTTGTCGGAGCGCTGCGGGTGGCTGTTGATGGGGTTGGGCTCCCCATGCGTGGCCCAGCGCGTGTGGGCGATCCCAAGGTGAACGTCAAACTCGATGTCCAGGTCCATGTCCTGTTGCTCTGCAGCAGAAAGTTTTAGTCCTGAGGGATTGTCCACACCCCAGGTCAAGCTGGGAGTCTCACTAGGCCTCAGGGACTAAGGGGCAGCATTGCTGACAGGGCCAGCAAATCCCACAGGACACAGAATCACAGAGTTGTCAAGGTTGGAAAAGAGCTTTAGGATCATCAAAGTCCAACCAAAACCTCAACGGGTTTCAGGGCAAGGCAGATGCAGACAGAAAACAGCTCTGCATTCCTCACTCTGCCAAAACAAAAAGCAACCTTTAAGGAAGAATCCAACCCTGAGCTGTCCCTCAGGGGTGCTCCTTGCCATCCTGTCACCTGTGGCTGAGCCAGCCCTCAGCCCTGCACACCACCATGGTTATTCATCCACTCCTAACCCCTGTCTCTCCAAAGTCTACCATGAAGATTTCTTTGAAAAAAAATACTCCTCTTGCTCCACAAGTGTTTCCGCAATCTCTTTAAAAAATTGTATATCCTGACATTTTCTTGAGCAGGCAAACCTCCCTTCAGGAATCCTCTGTCCATCTCCTATTTCTGCACCACACACCCCACCTCGTCCAGGCTTTTTGGCTCCTGCTTCACACTAAAATTAGACTGACTCACCTCCCTCTGGGACACTCAGCACTCTGCACCTCAGGTGAACACAAGAATGGGTTAAAAAGACTTGAATTACACCAACACAGCAGCTTCTGAATGTGAAGCTGAGATCTTGACTGCTCTGAAAAGCATCTCCCCAACCTCACACAGCCTGTATTCCACTCCCAGTAACTTTGTGCATCTTTGCATTGAGCTCAGATTTAATGACCTTAAGGTTTAATCAAGGGAACACAAAGGCAGAAGGAGATGCAGAAGCCCTTGGTCTCTGCAGTCCCACAGTGTGACAGTGACACTCACCAGTGCCCTCCTGAAGCCACTGCAGAGCCCAGTGCCATGGGATGGGCGGCTCGAGCTGCGACAAGCGTTCCATGGGAACATTTAAAACCCAGCTGGGGAGGTTCTTACAGCATTTCTCCTTCTGCCCAAGCTCTAGGTCTTGATAATTATCTCCTGCTAATTCCTCTATCCCCAGTTCAAGGAGTTTTTTGGGTGTTTGTTTTGGAGTTTTTCTTGTCTGTTTTCCACGATTTCAGGTCTATTTTACTTTAGTAGAATGCAACTCATTTGTCTTGAAAAAATCAGGGTTTCTCTGTAACTTCACACCAACAACCACAGGATCACCAGGCTCTTCACAGCTCATCCCTGAGCGTTTACACCTCTGGCTCTTTACACAAAAGTCACTTGGAAATACAGAATTTATGGGTAAAACAGGTGATATGAAAAAAAAAAACAAAGAGGTGAGAGGACATCTGGAGGGAAGAGAGCAGGCATAGGAGAAAAAAGAGACACCTACTGTGAACCTCTTCATCCAGAGCCTTCACTTTCCCCTTCTGCTTGATAATGTGGATTTTGCAAGCATTGGCTTCCCAGTCTTTGTCATTTCCACCATCCAGTCCCACACCTAAACCCCACCATGGAACATGGAGAAAGAGGGTCAAGTGCAGAAGTTATTACAGTATTTTATGCAAACAAATTCTGCCCTTTTTGATTCTTCCAGAGCCCTTTCTCCAAGGGCTGGGCCTCCACATAAAGGCGAGATTCCCCTTAGATTAGAACTAAGTTTTCCCTTTGTCACGTTCTCAGTATTTTTAAAGCCTTAGGAACAAAAAACCCATCAAGAATGTTTATAGAAATCTGTATATATAAGTTAATCCAAACCTCTGACCACAGGCACATCCAGTTTGTGTTCCAGCTTTCTTGAAAGGCAGAAGGTGGTAGAAACCATTCACAATCACACCAGGAAAACCATCACTTAAAGCCCAAATTCCCCAAAGAGCCACTGCAGCTCAGACAGGTACCTGCGGAGTCATAGCCCCGGTACTCCAGGCGCTGCAGTCCTTTGATGAGGGTCTCCAGGATCTCCCGCCTCGTCCGGGGAACATGGTAGTTCAGGTAAGCAAAGATGCCTGTGTGAGAGAAAGAGATTCATCTTACTCCAAAATGCCAGCTGGGGAAGCTCTGCATGAGCACCAGGTCCCCACTCCAGCAGCCTCTGTGCCTGTGGGAAGCTCCCACTGCACTCCCAGCTCTGCCTGCCCCAACCAAGGCTCAACAGACATCACCCACATTCAAGAGATCAAAACTACCCAAAAACACTGAAAGCAGCTGAGCAGGATAAGCCTGGGCATGATGGGAGAAGGAATTTCCCTGTAAGGTGGACCTACACAACAGGGTGAGCTGCCAGGAGACGACACAGGGCACAGGAAACTCATCCCAGCAGGTGAACAAGTCAAGGTTCCCTCACATGGAGCTGAAGAACCATCAGAGAAAGGAATTCTTCCTCCAACAGCTTCTCCAAGTTCCTCTCACAGACTCACTAAGAAAAATATCATTTCATTCATGCAAACTAAGAGTCCCAAACTAATGGAGCTTTTTTTCCTGTAGGCTGCAAAGGAAGAGGAATTGTTGCTTCTATTTTTACACAAATTCCTCGATCTCTAATGTCAGCTCTGGCTCAGAACAATTCCCCTTGGTGCCACCACAAAGCAGCAGGATGAGAAGACATTTACTGGATGCTACAAATATCCATACTCAAAACCTACAGCTTCACCCTCTGACATCTGAAAGGTGAAAATACCTGTGTGGAGTAAAAGCAAGACCAGTTTCACACAAACATCCATATGTGTGTGTGACTGGGAATTCCAGGTTTGTAATTTGAGAAACTTTATCAAAATCTCTTGAGGAAAATAGAATTCAGTCACACACACAGAGACACAAAGTCCTTTTAAAGGCATCCCAAATCTTTGATATTTTCCTGATAGTGCTGCCATGCAGCTCCCAAACTTTTATTCATGAGAGTTTTACTCCCAAGGTGGCTTTTGGGATATAAACTCTTACCGCTACCCACAGAACATTTGAAAAACTGCATTCTTAAGCTGTTTGTATTTCGGAATTAAACTAAATAAATCAAAGCCTTTCAATTCCTTTATTTTATAAGCAGAAGTATGGGCTACTCCATGTTGGGGGACCATGGACAGGTCTCAGGACAAGTTTGTCCTAAGCTTCCCATTCCCATTAGAAGTTACATCTCCCTGCAGGTCTGCTGCCAACAGAGCACAGCATAACTCACTGATTTTCTTCCATACTGCACATTCAAGTGCTCCTCTTTCTTAATCCTAGTCAGATGAAGGGGAAAAAATGGAAAAGGAGCTTTTCACTTTGTTTCTTAAGCTTCTGCCTTTATTTCCCCAAACCGCCTGCAAGATTATCAGGACCATGTTTATAAAAATTCACAGTTCCATTTCCATTGCTCCTGACATCCCAAACCAGTGGGGCACACAGCGGGGCACAGGGCTGCTGCTGCCTGGTGGCATCTGTTCAACCTGAGTGTTGGATCCAGTAACTCTACGGACAGGGGGAGCTCCTCCCGCACAAACCTCCCTATCCACAGCTCAAAGCTCAGCAGATAAAACCCTGAGAGCAGTGAACCACCTCTGTTGTTCCAAACCTCTCAGGGATGCTTTGTCCCACCCTCTCCATCTCCAAATCCTCATCCCCACCCTCCTGGCAAAAAAAAAAAAAGAAAAAAAAAAAAAAAAAAAACAGTTTTCCAATTTGAGATACTTTGTTCACTCTGTTTCTAAAAACTGCCAACTTCAGGCAAACAGCAGCCTCCCTGTTCCAAGTGAGCTGACTCCAAATAGCTGAAGGATGGCACGTTTCAGCTACATCCTGGATGCCTAAAATCCTTAGATGACTCACAGGCCTTACAGCAGCAAGGAGCACAGAGCAGACTGCTTTGTTAGCAGGAGCTGGAGCTGCCCCTTTCCTCGTACAGACACCCAGAGCAGCGGCAGAGTTACAGTGCACCACAAAGCAAAGAGAACTAGCACATCTGAACTTTTCACAGGCAGCTGGGCTGCAGCAGCCTGTCCCTGACACCTCCCTGCACACCAAACACCTCCCAGGACACCGTCCAAAGTACAGCTGCTCCACAAGATTCCAGAATCAAGGCCAGCATGAGGAACTACAGGCTCATGAATGCTGCTTGCATTTTTCCAAATTAGCTAAATAATTTGAGTTGAAACCTCTCCATGTTTTATGTACCTTGGATCCCACTCCTGCGCAATCCCTGGAGCCTCACACCTCATCCTGATGGTGCTGGGCCCTTCATGGAGCTCTCCAGAAGCACCTACAACCCCTGCACCCCTCAGTGGCATTTCAGCTCCCCTGCCCTGGCACAGCCCAGCCCCACTCCAGGGCACAGCACCAAAGGCTACCCCAGTGGGATACCTGAGGTGTTCTGGGATCTGAGCACTGAATTCCTGCTGTGGCCAGCCTGGCTCCTGGACGTGCTTCCCAGAGAACAGCACCAGCGTGAGAGGCACAAGGGCCCCATTGATGGAGCACAGAGGGGGCCCTTCTTCCCAGCAGGGCACAGGCCAAGCCACAGGGCAGGATGGGACGGGCTGCAGGGAAAGGGTGGGCAAGGAGCAGTGGGACACCTATGGAGAGTGCCAGGAGGGGAGAGAAGAACTCTAGGGAAGGTGGAGGGGAAGCAGAGAACAGCAAACTCACTCTGTCTGCCCTGCCACCTCACAGCCGGCTCAGCCCGGCCCTGTCTCCAGCCTGGGCAGGGAGCGGCATGGCCGAGAAGTGTGAGGGAATGCACTGGGACCAAGGGATGGCAGGGATGAGAGAATGGACTGGGACCGAGGGATGGCAGGGATGAGGGGTGTGAGGGAATGCACTGGGATCAGGGGATGGCAGGGATGAGGGAATGGACTGGGACCGAGGGATGGCAGGGATGAGGGAATGGACTGGGATCAGGGGATGGTAGGGATGAGGGGTGTGAGGGAATGGACTAGGACCAAGGGATGGCAGGGATGAGGGAATGGACTGGGACCGAGGGATGGCAGGGATGAGGGGTGTGAGGGAATGGACTGTCTGAGGGCTGGCAGGGATGAGGGGTGTGAGGGAATGGACTGTCCGAGTGATGGCAGGGATGAGGGGTGTGAGGGAATGGACTGGGACCGAGGGATGGCAGGGATGAGGG
>WEIT01013746.1:482401-509371 GCA_013389985.1 Dryoscopus gambensis | reverse complement strand
TCCGCCGCGGGCGGGGACGGGCGGACAAAGGGGTTCCGCCTGCCCCGAGGGTCGGGCACCGGGCGGCGGAAGCACCCCTCGGGACACGGGGATGGGCCCGTTCCCCGAGGGCCGCCGGTGATTCCCAGACCCGGGGCTGGAGGAAGCCCGTTCCCAGACCCTTCCTCGTAATTCCCCGACACCGGAGTGGGGGGATGGGCCCGTTCCCTGAGCTTCCCCGGCAATTCCCTGCCCACAGACCCTCGGGGGGTGTTGCCCGTTTCCAGACCCTTCCCCGGAATTCCCAGCCCCCAGACCCGAGGCGGGGGGTGGCTCGTTCCCAGACCCTTCCCGGTAATTCCCAACCCCAGGCAGTGGAGGGAAGATGTTCCCCCCCTGGAAATTCCCACTGACGCCAGGCAGGAGCAGCACCCACGGGATCACCCCCAAGCCTTTCCGCAGCAGTCAGCGTTTGGAGATCACCGAGTTACGACCCCGAGCACCCAAGGGCTGCACCGGGCTCGGGCAGAGAAAAAGAGGCCCCGTCAGGCTCCCGGACCCCCGTGGCACGGGGTGCATCCTTCCCGAGTCCACGTGGCCTGGCCTCTGGTTTCTTACTCTGACTGTTCTACAACAGCACCTATTCAGAAGCAAGAGAAAGAAACCATTAAGATGAATCTGCAAAGCAAACTGGGACAGGCGTAACTGACCGAGGAGTGACGTCCGTGCAGCTGGAGAGTTCAGTGATGCTGTCTGTCTGCAACCACCACCATCACACCCTGCTTGGAAACTTATTAAAAGCCTAAGGCTACAAAACAGAGCAATGCCTTAAGAAAAATGCCATTCATTCAACTTTATATTACACTAAAATGTCAATAAAGAAATATTTCCTCAAAAAGCACAGAAAACAACCCACAAGTCAGGACACATAAAAGAACCGGGACAGGGCGTATTTTGAACTTGCTGCCAGAACCTGCCTGAACATAGAGCAGTGAGAAGGTCACCAGGTCTCAGAAACATTAGAAGCCTGCAGCCAGCACACAGCCACCTCGCGGCTTTTGTTCCACGGCAAGGACGCACCAGGACAGGCCAAGGCAGGTATCCCGGGACTGGAGTGTGCAGAGCAGCGCTCTCCCATCCCGCTCTCAGTGCTTTATCTCCCCCCGTCACTTCGGAAGGGCTAACTTCACACCCTGATTTTTCTTCCATTTCCCCATCTTCCAGCAAGAACAGAATACCTGGTCGCAAAGCCATCTGCTAAAGCCAGGCACCAGGAAGAAATCATTCCTACACACAAAGGTAAACACAGTTCCTTGCAAAGCCCCATTTATGTATTTCAATGTCAGAACAACAAATATTTCTCTCCCCCAAGTCTGCAGGACTGGAAGGAGCCTGCTCTGCCACGTCCCCCTGCAGAGGCAGCCACGGTAGGACACCAGAGAGCAAACAGGATATGGCAGGGGCAAACACAGTCCCTCCTTCCCTCTGCCACCCTGCACAGGCAATCCGTGCCCAGCACCGCACCTTCCTCCTCATGGTGGAGAATTAACACAGAGGAATCAGTTGGTGCATGTTTAAACACACCACTAATGGTGGCTGAAAGATTTTACTTCTAAACGAGTTAATTAGTCTCTCTACTTACTGAAGCTGATGAGGATCATTCTTTTCTAACATTTACTTTAGAAGATATGATTTTTATAACAAACATTTTTTATTTCTGTTGCTACAGTTTGCACAGTGGTAACTTTCCACAAGCCACAGCAGTGTTACATCCTCCAAAATGAACAGCTGATGTTATAGGTTATCTTTCACACACAAAAATTTGATAGGAATCAGCAGCTTTTTAACAAGACTTGATAAAATTAACATTCCTGAAGCTCGCATTTACAGAGTAAGGGCAGAGAGTCTTGTCAGTCCTACAAGTTGGGGGAATAAACATTTAATATTGCTATTGCACAAAAAAGTCAAGAAACTTCTGCTTTCTCTTTCAGTATTGAAATTTCTGTATGAAAAAACAATACAGAAACACATCACTGTTTTCTGAGCCTACCATTTCTTTCTAAAGACATAGCACAAAGTAGAGCAAAAGAATTTTTTTGTAATACAGAGCATTTAATAAATTAGTGGATGAACTGCTTAAACTGATGGTACATCCTCCTAGTAAGTGCAACTATTTTTTGGGCTAGGCAGATTTGGTTGTTCCTCAGCACAAAGATGGTTTACATACACGAGGAGGTAAATGCTTATTTGGCCACAGATGACGAAGCTCAAGTAGAATTTGCTTCCTTCTCCACATCATCATCATCGTCAACAACCTGAAATCAAATCCAGAAATAGTTTAGATAAACAGTTTTAAGCTCTCAGTCCTGCAGGATTTATTACATCAAATCCCTGCTGGGCCCAAGGAGAACAGCAGTTATTCCACACCACTGAACAACAAACAATGGGCTCATGAGGAAGGTAAGAAAAACTGGCAATCCAAAATGCCAGGAGGAAATGAGCTTTAATTATAGGAGCTGGTCAAGTTACCATAAAGGCCATAAAAACAATCGCTCCAGAGATTGGGTATTTCATGAGAAAGCCAAAGAATCTGCACTTCAGGGGACAAAGCTTGTTGCTTTTTATCACATCAAGTCACCAAAGCACAAAGGTAACAGCCAACAAGTGTGTCCAGCTCTGGGCTCCTCAGGAGAGGAGGGGTGTGGCACACTGGGGGAGTCCAGCGAGGGAGGGGTCACCTCCCTCACCCGCTGCCAACACCAGCAGCCAGCCCTGCCCCAGGGCCACTGCTCAGGCCAGCCTGGCACCCACAGCACGCAGGGCTGCTCCCCAGCCAGGCAGTCCCAGCCCATCGGCTGGTGCAGGACCCTGCACAGTTCTCTACCTTTGCCAAAATACAGCTGCTGACTTGGAGAACCTGCATCTATGCATCCCTGGTTTCCCCTAATTGCCAACCTGTTCCCGCTGGAAAGGGACAAAGAGCTCCTTTTCCATTGGAAAGAAAACCTCTGTGATCTCTCTCCAGCCCACCTGTTCAACGCCTTCGACCTCAGGGATGTAGAACTGGAGCATGTTCTGTATCCCGTTCTTGAGGGTGATGATGGAACTGGGGCAGCTGGTGCATGAACCCTGCAGCTTCAGCTGCACAATCCCATCCTCAAAGCCTTTGTAAATAACATCGCCACCATCTTCTTGCACTGTGGGCCTGAGGGAACACAACATTCAGTTTAAATCATGTAGAGCTGAAACATGGATCCTTCCAGAAACCCTCAGTAAAGCAACATTCAGTACTCACAAAAACTGTCAGGAAAGAGGCATTTAGTCACTATTTCTCAACAACCACTTGGTTCACATTTCCAACAACTCCTACTGTGCTGGACTATCTAACATAGAAATTTTCTCTGTAGGACAGCAGGCAAAATGTTTCTGCAATGAATGCAGCACTGTGTGAAGGAATCACTGAAATTTTAGGGTGGAGAGTGAACACCCTGGAGCAGAGCTCAATCCAGCCTGCACAGACACCCTGGCTTGCCTGGAGGCCCTCTCCACACGCAATCATTGCCTCAGTTACTGCCAATACAACAGGGGTGTGTCCCTCCACAGGACCCAGTGCAGCTGTCACCTGTGATAAGAAGCCTTGCTTCCATAAATAAATATGCAGTTCTCCACAATTTACACAGGACAGAAACTGCTCCAACTATAAAAGCTTAATCCTGCTCAGGGGTGAAGGAACCAGCTCCTGATAAGCTCACCCCAGTGCCATGAGCATTTCTGCAGCCTGCTCTCCCTCTGCCAGCCACAAATGCCCAGCATTGTAGCTCTGTCCCCATAGCAACATTTTTCCAGACCAAGTTAAAAACACCAAGTTACTCTCACAGAAGCTCTTTATACTGATTTCCAAAATAACTCTCTGAGAACTACAGTCCTAGCAGAAATATCTGTGAACCTGACACAATTATTAACTCACCACAGCAAATTATCTCCATTCCAGAAAGCCAAAGACCATGACTTAAAATTCCATTTTTCTTACTTGAATTAACTTTTTGACACACTACAGGACCTTTCAGATGTACATTTCCTCCATCCTGCACCTTCTAACAACTTCTCTGCATTTAATTTTGACTTGCTGGACAATAAATGCTCTATGTGTAGCCTGGTTTATGAGAACTACTCTGCTATAAAACAAAGGAAGATACACCACTGCTGATATTCTCATCAACAGCGTCTTGGACAACTGATGGGTGCAGGGGGGGAGGAAATGAAAGAAATGAAATGGTGGGAAAACCAGAATTTTGGGCAGAAATTCTGTGCCTGTTACAAAAGGCCCCTGGGAAATCAAGGACTGACACATCCCAGGGATCTTAAACAGCCAGGTAGCCTGCAGGAGCATGAACATTACTGTCACAGCGTTATACAACACTGTACTTGGCTTCTGGTTTCAACACTTAGTACAAATGTTTGGGAAAAATGTGACTGCTTATTTCTACTCTTCTTCCTTTTTCAGGAAAATTAACCAGCACCATGTGTCTGCTCTGAGACAAACAAATCTTTGAAATAAGTGATGTCACTTTAAATGCAGCATCTAAAACCAAAAAAAAAAAGAAATACAAAGGCCCAAGTCCCTCATAACTTCTATGATTTTGACCCAGAAACAAGTTTCTGGTTTTTGCAGTTTGTGAGCTAGGGAAGTTGTTGCCATCAGATATCACAAACACATCACACATCTTCCCCTGCATCTCAAATGTCAAGCTGCTTATTGCTTTCAGTTCGCTTTGGAAGGCAATTAATGAGCACAGAAATACTCTCCAGGTAAACAACACAATCCACAGCCACTCTTGAGACTTCATTAGTTACCACCAGTTTCTAAATTCAAGCTGTGGTAAAGCACCACTAAAATCACAACAGAATGCAAGGACAAAATGCAGGGAAGCCCAGGATTTTCCAGTAGGAAATTTTCCTTTGGAGTATAAACTACTTTGGAATACTTGGAAGGGAAGGACAAGAACAGTGAAGACAGACATTAATACAGAGAGAGAAAAGTGCCTGTAAAAGCAAAGCCTGTGCTGTTTCCTCCCCTTAGAAGCAGCCAGGTTAAAGCCATGGACCTGTCAAAGGCACTGTGGAGAGCAAGCCCAGGTCCCGCTCTGAAGTCACTCAGCAAAGAGGGCTCTGCTCAGCACAGGAGCTTCAACAGGAAAACCAGACAGTTTTCAACTGAAAGCATTCCCAACTCTGGCCTGTTCTGCACTTGAACCCCTCCACACCAGATGCTGAACCACGCAATCACATTCCCAAAGAAAACACATTTTTCCTTAAATAAACTCAAACCCCAGGACTAACTCACTCATCCAGCAGCAGTGTTCCCTGTTCACCTGATTCTTGTATCCAGCAGTTCCTTAATCATCAGTACAACTTCATCATCTTCTTCTGAAGCAGCTTGGGCAAAGAAAAATGTGCAAGTCAGAACACAGAGAATTCCAGGCTGCAAATTCCTTCCTGAGTTCATCTTAACAGGTTTTAAATTTGAATTCTCCTGCATGCTTTTCAGAGGGAGAAGTGGAGGCTCTCCTGGATGTCGCAAAAGCTAAACCCTAAGGCAGATCTTGGCCTCTCCCTGAAGATTTGATTTACCTGTGTCTGTCCTAGGTGCCTCATCAGTAACTACAGGTAAGCCAGACGCAAAGAAATCCATTATAGCTGCATAAATATCTGGTTTCAGTAAGTTCCAGTCCAGGTCTTCACTCTCCTGTGAGAACCAGAAAGGGGGCGGGGGGCGGGGGGAAGGAATGAAAAAGAGTACCTGTCTGCTGCTGCTGAGTAACACAGATATTCTTATGTTAAAAATACCCTCATGGACTCTCACATTTGATGCACGGATTGGACTTCACAGTTCTGTCAAGTCCAGCTTTGCCAAAGAAGTTTAGCAAGACTCAATTTGTGACAGTCAAAAGAAGGGTCTCCTTCTTTGCAAGCCAAGCAAGTGCTTTTACAGTATTAGCTAAAACGGTGTGAGTGTCTCCAAAATACATTATTATTTGACCGATATCTTTACCAACTGTTTCAAGATTATCAATTTACCAATTTATTATTCCCTGAATTGCCCGGCACTCTTCCTGCCCAGCTCCTATGTAACCCCTTATCTCTGATGCCCCAGGCCCCACACCTTGTGCAAACACACCCCATCCTGGTCCTCCAGCAACTCTGGGAAGTGCCCGCGGCTCACCCAGCCCCAGTCCTGCTCCATACAGAGCCAACTTCCGAGCTGACCATGGGCACAGGGCCTCAGCCAGTCCAGTGCTGAGCATTTCCAAGACCAAAGAACCTACAGCTTCGCTGGGAAGCCAACTCCAGTGCTCAGCCACACACTGCAGTTATTTATTTTCTTTTCTATTAAAGGCAGCTCCTTTTAGTCACTTGTGGACACAGTCTCTGGACTTTCCACTGTGCCTGTCCAAGAGCCTTGATCTGCTCGATGGCCATTTCCAGACAGCTCATCTTTTAGCACAGCTGAATCTCTGCTCACCTTGGTGATTGTGATGAAGTCTGGCCCAAAGAAAACACTTTTAACTCCTTCAATCCGGAATAACTGTCTGTTAAGGAAACAAGGGAAAAAAAAGGCTAAAATGCACTCAATCTGACAAACTGAGTTTTAATTTTAACAATTAACAATATGAAAACACAAAAATTTCATCTAAAGAAAAAAGATAATTAAAACAGATGCACTTGCAGGTAAATACAGCATGAGGCTGTAAGAGTAGCTTTTGCAATTACCGGGGGAAAAGGATATTCTCTTGAAAGACTGGAAAACATAAAAAATGCAATGAATGAAGGAATGAGAAATCTCACCACAAAAGTATGTGTAGTGGAAAATGATAAAAGTGATTTCACAATACCTCCTTGAAAGAATTTCTACACATGAAATAGTTGTACATGCACTGAGTGTTTACATCACTAAACCAACTGGATTCTGAAATTACTTAAACCATGGAATTATGCAAGTGCACCAAACCATCTGAAAAAAATTAAATAATTCTCTTCCCTCCCTCTCCTACAGGGAGCTTTTGTTAATTATTTGGAAAATTAATACTCCCTTTTAAAACAGTCATCCCATTTACAAAAACCATAATCTGGGTTTAATGATACACAGAGCAGACAGTTTTTCCCATGAACCTGCACAATGCACACAACCAAGCTGGTTTGCACTGCACACACTGCAGCACATACATCATCTTGGATGAAAATGTCTATTTGCAGATAGATGACAACAAAAAGCCACTTTCTGACAGTCAATTTCACTCTGCAACCTGATGCACTTTGGCACAGTGAGATCCTACAGCTTCAGCACTCTGCTAACACATTGTGACGTCCTCAGAAACCTTTCACATTGGATTTATTACTGCAAGTCACGGAGCTCCGCTTGCAAAGATCCTGTTTGCTCTCAAACAATTCTGCAAGAGACCTCTGGAAACACGAGAGCTGCATTTGATAACCCCCCAGCTCCTGCAGGGAATGCCACAGCCAAGAGCTTCTGCTTTTGCACAGAATTCTGCCAGGGTGCACAAAGCTGCCTTGGCCTGGGATCTCCAGGGGTAACCCACTGCAGCATTCCTGGGTCTCATCCCTGGCCCGAAGCCCTTCCACCCGCGAAACACACAGGGTTTGTTTTCAGAGACCGATGTGAAAGCAGTGACACACATGCAAAGTGGGTGCTTCCAAATACTCCCAGAGACTCGTGATGGTGCTCCAAGCCTCTTCTATGCCAAGACATACGAACTGATTCTTACTCCAGATTGGGCATTTGGGTTACTGAAAGCTTCACTCCCAAGATCTGTTACATATCCAGCTCAAAATAGGGGCCTTTCTTTGAGTGAAGCATAAATCTTTAGTGAAGGAAAAATCCGCTGGTTTTGAAGTTCAGAGTAGCCCCAACAGCTGCCAAAGTGAGCTACTGCATTTATTTCAGAGTATTTGGGGGCTTTTCACTGACTGTTTCCCAATTCTGATGTTACATGATTTCCAAGTAAGTACTTGAATGAAGATTGTTCTGAGGGAAATTAATTTGAGAAATCAGGGCTAGAGGTCTCACTGATGATGCAGCAACTGCTCACAAATACTGATTTGTAACTCCTCTCAATCCAACTGCATGAACCAGACCATGGTGCCTCCTGCCATGACAGAGCTGTGGGGAGTACAGACAAACAGCTTCAGCAACAACCTTCCCAGCTTTCATCTTAGGCAGCATTAAATCTCAAATCCAAGCAAGCTGCTCCTAAGGAAGAGCGGAACGATCCCAAGCTGTGCTTTAAAACATCAGCTGTAGATACAGAGCCCAGACCAACCCCCAAACCAATGATGATGTGTTTAATAATACCTTGCTAAAGGTGAGCAATAGGCTGCAGCTGATGTGGAAAACTCCATAGTCCTCGACTCCAACACTTCCCTTCCTGGAATAAACTTCAAGCTATTTGGATTTGGTGTGTCCTGAGTTTGAATAAACATGCCTCTTACTGGAAGGACAAAAACAAAGAAGAGGAGTAATATAATCAAACCTAAGGTGCTTAAATGAAAGTCAAGTCCTGATTACTCAGCAAGCCCAGGGTGATCCCTCTGCTCCAGAGAACTGCAGCTGGGGCAACCATGAGGCTGTAAAACACAACCCAAGAGCCTCCAGAGCCACAGAACACTGGCAAACACAGGCACATCACCTCACAGGAGACAGCATGACAAAAGGAACCTTGTCTTAGCTTCTTTTGCTAGCTTTTATTTACTAAAAAGCATCGTCCCGCAACAGCATCGAGCTGCATGAGACTCTGAATCTAAAATTAAAAAGAAACTTCTGCCTGAGTAGACTCATTTAAATGACATTTCCATCTGTGCCTAATTCCATGCAATAGCACCTGCACAATCTTTTTGTCTCAGACCCTTTCTGCTCCAGCATCGAGGGGCAGTTGCTAAATCCCTCAGGCATCTGCAAAAGCACAAAGTTTTCTGTGGTGCCAAGTTTCACAGGATTTTTGTATTTTTCTTCCTTTCCTGAGCACTGCAGCCTGCCAAACACATGGCAAGTGCAACAAGCTCAACCTCAAATTCAGGGTAACACCAAATTACAGATAATATTAATGGAGACTCCCGTTAATGCACTACACGTGGATGCATGTTCAAGAGCAGGAAAATTAAAAGGAGAAAATATTGGAGCTCTGAGAATGAAAAGCTTCACTTGCAGCCTTCCTGGGCTCTATCTAAAAAGTCAGCACTGCATTAAAACCCACCCAGGAATTGTCACCACTCAGAAAGAACAGGAAACTTTCAGCATTACCATGGCACATAAAAACCCATAATGAGCTCATCTGTTGATTTTTAACTGGTTTACCTGCATGATGCCACACTGCAGATGGAAGAGATGGCTTCTTTTGCAGAAGTTGGTGGAAAGGCTGTCGAGTTGTCAGATTATGATCTTTTAACAGCATATGACAGAACCTAGAGAAAAATAACTTTACTAACAATTTCCAAATTCCACATTTCCACTGTCCCAAAGAAAGAGTACTGCAGATGCTTTTAGCAGCCCTGGAACGCAGCAAGACACACCTGGGGTGGTGTCATTGGCTCAAATGAAGGTAAAGGGAGGAGAGCAGCGGAGAAAAAAGAAAAAAACATTAAAAGGAAAAGCAAGACAGTGATGGAGTAACAGGCTTCAGTTTCATAGCTGTGAATACCTGATTTCTGTAACTGTATGCACAGCCAACAGCACCCAGGTATTTCAAAGCAAAGTGAACATCAGAAAATGAAAACAAAACCCACCTCATGCCACAGATGAATCTAAGGATCAGTTACTATCTGGGGCCTCTCCTCCTTATCAGCTACACAGAGGGAAAACTGATAAACTAAGTAAATACCATCTGCAGGGGCTGTTCCATAAGAGGCTGTTTCTCTCTGCGGTTCATAAACCAGAACACAAGCACTGCACAGAGGCCCAGAAGCCCCAAATGTGGAACAGGAGAGAAGATCTGTCTCATGACATGAACATCCCTCCCATGAGCACAGGACACATGAACACAGAAAAGGTCTAAATCGTGTTATTTGCTTACTTTTGTGGGTTTGGGAGCAGGTAGAAACCACAACAGGAAGTGTAAGGAAGGTCCCCTGGAAGTTCTCGTTTCTCCCTTTCGCTAATAATGCTTACATCCCATTTTACAGTGCTCAGCACAGAACAGGCGTGCCCAGTGCTACAGGGTCCTCTGAACTCCCCCTCACTGCTCGATCTTGAGCAAATTGTGGGGGAGGAATCTCCTCTTATTTCACTGCCTTGAAGATACATGACTGTGGGGGGTAACAGCTCCTCATTACCTGATCCTGTGCACACGTGGGGGTGCAGAATTACCCCTCACTGCAGGATCCTGAGCACATGCGAGGCGAATTACTCCGGCTGCAGCGTCCTGAGTGAGTGTGAGGGGAATTATCCCTCGGTGCAGGTCCTGAGCCGGGTATGAGGGGAATTACCCCTCACGGCTCTCCCCGCGTGTGCAGGGCTGACCACTCCTCAGGAGCTGCGTGTCGGGGGGAACTACCAGCTCGCGGCTGGAAAGGCCTGCGAAGGAGAGACAGCCTCTCGCTGCTCGCCAGGAAGAAGCGTCACCCCCGTCCGCGGCGGAGAAAGGAAGGGGAAGAGCAAGGAGCACCCGGGGCGGCCCTGGTGGTCGCAGTGCCGCTAACTGCGACACGGCCCCCTTTCAGTCGCGCGGGGAAGGGGGCAGAGGGACCCCCTCCGGGAACAGTCCGAGCTCCCTCCCGGAGAAAGCCGTGCCGGGGCAGCGGGANCCGCTGGGGCCGCCGCTGCCCCGCGTGCCCGAGTGCCACAGCCACACGGCTGTTGAAGCCCCCCAGGGACGGCGACTCCAGCACTGCCCTGGGCAGCGGCGCCAGGGCTGGGCAGCCCATTCCAGGAAGGAATTTTCCCAATATCCCACCTGCCCCTCCCCTGGCCCAGCCCGAGGCCGTTCCCTCTCCTCCTGTCCCTGTTCCCTGGTAGCAGAGCCCGAAGCCCCGGCTGCACCCTCTTGTCAGGAAGCTGGCAGAGCCCGAAGGCAGCACAAATTCTCTCTCAGTGGACATTTACACCAAGACAGAAGTGAAATTAAGAAGTGCAGCAAACTCCAAATAATATTTTGCACTAACAAAGTCTTGGCAGTTGAATGATACTGAAAACCACATCTAGTTAGCACACAGTGAGCCTCCACATCTCCCTGTGCCCCAGATGTCCAGATACACCAGCACTGCATTAAAATCACTGAGGAGCAGCAGCTGTGCAGGGAGGGCTCAGGGCTCTGTGCTGTCTGCAGCTGCAGCACTGGCTGGATGGGAAGGATTCTCTCTGGAATACAAACTGGATATAAACTGAAATATCCTCTGCTTAAAGCAGAAAGATCAGTTTGACTTTACAGCTGCCAGATAAAACAGCAGGGCCAGACCCAGTTCAGCACCCAGGCAGGAAGAGCTCATTAAAACCCAGATTCCCTGTATGCAGCAAAAGTATTTTCCATGGGGAGGGGAGAAGGAAGGCACAATGAGGACAGTGGTTGTCATCAGATACAGTTTTAATAAAATGTACGTAAGTTTACAAGTGGAACATTTCTTCATGATTACCAGGAACAGATGAGCCCAACCGGAGTGCAAAACTTGAGCCCAGGGATCTGCCAGGCAGAGGGGACAGGGGGAACACGGCCCATGGGACACAAGTCACTGTGGGGACACTCTCAGCTCCGGCTCCACATGGACTCAAAGGAGTTTCTCCCACTGCCAGACTCGGTGTGTAGGATGCTCTACCTGCTGCATCCCACACCAGAGGGAGCCCCCTGCCCTCCCACCCCATCCCTTTGGAGGCAAGGGATCAGGAGCACTGGATCAACATTATCCCGCTAACTTCACAAGGAGTATTTCTAGGTGTGTGTGAGGTTATTTACCCACCTACAACAGAAACTACAGGCCGTGGGTTGTTTCTAGAAATGCAAATGCAGCTGATTGGGTTTCAGGAATGTGTTTCAGAACAGGAATAGGATTTCACTGTCATGATACTACTATAAAAATGCTTTGAGGTCTATCAGTGTGCTCAAAAGCATTGATTTAAAACACCATGAGGAAAGAAACAAAAACCCACAAAAATTCAACTCCCCAACACAAGAGGCTTTGGTGGAAGCTGAGTTAAAGTAACCGATTAACACTTTGGAGTGATTGAGTTCAGCAATTAAGCAGATTTCGCCTGGTTTTGCTGCCGTGACACCAAGGACACGATCAGGCCGTGTCACCAGTGCTCACACGGGGTCGGGGTTACGAGCTCAACGTCAGCTCTGTGCAGAGTGTGCACCACAGCCTGTGTGCGCGCTGGCTTCGGAGGCTGACCTGCAAATCCGACGGGCTGTGACTGGTGCCGAGCTGGCTGACAGGAGAGGGGACACGGGGACAGCCCCCGAAGTCCTGCCCAGCTTGGGAGAACAGTCCCCCGCCAGCGCTGGCCCAACTTCACGGCAGTGAGCGCAGAGCCAACTGCTTGTTTGACTCACGCAGAAACTCTGTTTAATCACTTTGAATAGAGACTTTAGTGCATTCCGTGAGTGAGAACCAAGAGCCAGTCCCTCCCCCAGCAGGAATCCGGGATTGTCGAAGGAAAGTGATAACGCTCTGGCCATGCACGAAGACCCAGGTCAGTGAATACTATTTACTACAGCATTACAAAAGACATGAAATCAGTGGTTCTTTTCAGAAAACTGAATACCCCATTGAGTCTGTATAAGTCTTACTTCATTAAGATCACTGATTGTGTGGCAAATAATTAGCATGATTCTTCCCCATTCATTAAAACAGTAAGCTTCAGAGGCTATGGAAATGAAATTTCCACTTACAATTCATCATGCTGAGGCTGCAGCAGTGGTAGTGCAGGATTAGGAGGAACACAGGCTGGAAATGAGAAGGGTATCAGAGTAACAGGCATTGAGATTCAGTTTTCTGACCATAACCAGAAGTCCCATTACTTTATAAGTCACCTGCAGAGATACAAAACGAGATGCCTCCACCCCCGAAGAGATTTAAAACCGTTTAAGCACTGGATGTGCCTGGGAGGATCATGACCTCTGGGGCACACTTAGCCTGCTCTTCGTGTAAAGTGCCTGAAGGACAGAAAAGCTGCCCAAATGCCAGCTGGAAATTCAGCCTGACCTCAGCTGGGCAGGGCTGGAGTCAAGCCCACACACCTCAGTGCACCTTCCCTTTCTCCGAGAATGAAGGGACAGACAGGCTGATGCTCCTCCAGCATCAGCTCTGTGGGACCTGGACATGGCACTGACAGAAACTTCACAGAATTATTCAGAAGCAATTTTTCAAGTAAAAATGACAAGAAGGAAGGAGAACCTGAATCCAGTGAGAAGAAGTAACACCTTGAACCCACATGGTTCACACAAGGACACAATTGCTCACTCCAGCAAAGCATCTCCCTGTTCCACAGGTTCATCCCACAGCACAAAGGCCTGACCTCCCTTCCAGCAGCTTCTGAGCAAATTCAACAGCTCAAGTGCAGCTCCTGGCTCAGTGTGGCTGTGACACAGGCTGGTGTTGGAACAAGTGTGGGCCCTCATGCTCACTCTCCTTGAATTCACAGTTTGCTGTCACAGTCATTCTCTGTGTCTCTCACTGATCCCATCCAGCAACAACTGACTTGGGGAAATATCTATTTAAAACAAAAAACACCTTTTGGGTGTATATTTAAACAGAAACCTAAACAACAAAACATAATAACAGCATCAGCTTTGCTGAAGAAACATCTCAAGGGAAACCCAGAAACTTCTTTACAGTACTTCTGTTTTCAAGAGGTGGTAATGGAGGACAGAAAGCACCATAACCACCATTATGCACCAATATTTATTTAACTCCGAGCGCGGCCACACACGGCAGGAGGGTCCCAGCTCCACAAATCCCCTGACCTGGGCTCGGCTGGTCACTATTCACCAGAAACTTGTGGGAGCCAACGTGGCCTCCCTGCATTCCAGTATTCTCCCTCCCCACCCCAAGGCTCCAAGACCTCAGTCCAAGCTTTTCCCTCTCCCTTCCAGGCAATCCCCACATCCAGCAGAGCACTTGGGTCATGTCTTGCAACTGGAGATATTTTGGAGGGGAACTGAATAAGGGAAGGGAAAAGGAACACAGAGCAGCTGGGGTTTCTTTCCAAGATATTGTTCCACCAGGTGAGGCCTGATGAGTTTAACACCTCAACAGACTGGGAGTAACACAGAAGATACACAAAACATAACAGCCATCAACAGCCATTACCGGAACATCAACTCCACACAACACCCTTGGCCTGGGAAAGGAGAGATAATAATTAACGTCGGAGGCAAAGAGATCTGTAACCAGAAGGAAACCAAATACTAACAACTGCGTAACTTAGAACCAATGAACATTGAACCAATGAATTTCTATGGGGTTTTGACTGTATAAAATATGTGAAAAATCTAATAAAATTCACGTGTCACAGAAGGATTTACTCTGCACACCCAGGCTATGTGTGGATGAAATTATTTCTGTTGCACATCCTGGCCAGGTATTTCTGGCCTTGATTCTTCAACACTAAAAATGTTGTTGGAGGGTTTTTGCTTTTCCGGCAGTTTCGGTGACAGGAGGAGCGGGACACGCACCGGGACCGGCCGGGAGCGGCGCCGGGCGGAGGGCGGCGGCGGCTTCTCCTGCCNAGGGGCCGCTCCGGGCCGAGCAGCCGCAGCCACAGCCCGCAGCCCGGCCGCGAGGGTGCAGCAGGAGCGGGATGATCGCTGTCGCAGGGGGAACGAGGAGCGGAAGCAGAGACCCCCCTCAGAGCAGCAACACCGGCGGTACGGGAGCAGTGACCGGGACAGGCACAAGGACCACTCGGACAGGAAGAACAGCCCCAGTGACAGGCCGAGAGCTCGCGGCCGTGAGCGGGACATGCAGAACCTGCGGGAGCAGCAAGCAGAGAAGGAGCTCTACAATGAGAGAAGGCGAGCGCCCCGGCAGGGCACCGAGGGCAGCGGCGACCAGTTCGAGAGCAAACCCAAAGAAAAAGCTGCTGTGAACAAGGAGAAGCCAAGCTTCGAGCTGTCCGGGGCACTGCTGGAGGACACCAACATGTTCCGGGGGGCGATCAAGTACAGCGAGCCCCCCGAGGCGCGCTGGCGCCTGTACCCCTTCAAGAACGACGCGTTCCTGCCGGTGCTGCACATCCACAGGCAGAGCGCCTACCTGCTGGGCCGGCACCGCCGCATCGCCGACATCCCCATCGACCACCCCTCCTGCTCCAAGCAGCACGCCGTCTTCCAGTACTGGCTGGTGGAGTACACCCGAGCTGACGGCACCGTGGGCCGCAGGGTGAGGCCCTACATCATCGACCTGGGCTCGGGGAACGGCACCTTCCTCAACAACCAGCGCATCGAGCCCCAGCGCTACTACGAACTGAAGGAGAAGGATGTGCTCAGGTTTGGGTTCAGCAGCACGGAGTATGTTCTGCTCCATGGGTCCTCATATAAATCTGAGGCTAATGCAAAAGATAATGATGAGGAGAAGGAGGAAGAGTGACAGTTAAGAGATGAGGAGGAAATTGGGGAGGGGCAGAGGAGAGAAACTCCTTGCAACTAAACATGCCCATAGTAATATCAAGTCCATGCTGTTAAAACAAAAAAAGGGGGAGTATAGGGATGGGATATAGCCCTCACGAAAGACTGCAAAAAACCTTATATGTTCCTAATTTTTTGAATCACGTTCAGGATGACTAGCCGAGTCCAATGCCATTTAGTGGATCACAAACTCACTTAGAAAAAGCTCAAGTGTATCAGTGGGAAGGCCCTTTTCTGTTAATAACCTGGGGGTGAGGATATGCTTGTGTTTCCACAGGTTCCGGTCCACGATGGGTACCTGCAAGAGTGGTCCGACCAGCCCTGGTTACTCTGGCTTCATCATCAGCTTGTTGGGAAGCTGAAGAAAGATGAATGGAGTTTGTTTAGTGACTGGTGATTTGTGGGGTTCAGGCCGTAACTTTAAAGATTTTTACACAAGAAACAGTTGGTATGATTAGGGATTCTGAATATGTTGTTTATATCATAATGTTAATACATGGAGTTTTTATAAAAGGATTTAGCTGTAAGACACTTATCTGATTTATTCTATACATTCCTTTGGTTGATTGTAGGTTGTTCATGTTACCATTGATTATTAATAGAAGTTTGTTTGTAAGATATTTTAGGGAAACCCTCCCAGTCAAGGCCTAAGCTCTGGCCGTGGCTGGTTGGGAAGTATGCCATCAGACCCAAGTATTTCTGCACCAAAATTGTCATCATGTCCCTTTGACGTGCTGACTTGGTCTTATAAAAGCTGGACCCCTGTCCTAGGTTTCAATGTAAGATGTGTCCAAAGGTATGTATTCTATCACCATCTTCATAATCTGTAAAAACCGGTGGGGCAGTGTTCCCCCATCTCCTTCATGACTCATCCCTGGTGAGCTCCTGGGGATATCTTCTGTTAATGGGCCAGCTGTTGACACCAGGTGGGGCAGAGTTCTTTATCTCTCCCATGACCCATCCTCCCTCCAGGGGGACATCTTCTGTTAATGGGCCATCACCACATGGCTGATAAAATTACATCATCCCATGGTGAGATGCTCCGCCCAGAGGGAGGAACAAAGCATTCCATCCTGGATATAATCTAAGATTTTGAACACCAGAGGCAGCCTTTCCCACTGGATTTTCAGAGGACAAGAGCTACATACCTACCACTGAACCTTCGAAAGAAGACCAGACCTTTCTACAGGCTCACTGCTTCAACAGAACCACATCCATTCACTTCAGGAGGACTGCAGCCACCATCTTATTGGACTGCTACCCTCACCCTGACTAACAGAGTGCCAGGTCATATCTGACTCTGTCAGTTTAAACCAGCGGTTTTGTTCTGCCTTGTTGTATCTATATCTGTATGTGTGTATATATATATATATGTGTGTATATATATATATATGTATATATGTATGAGTAAAGAACTGTTATTCCATTTCCCCATATCTTTGCCTGAAAGCCTCTTAATTTCAAAAATTGTAATAATTTGGAGGGAAGGGGGTTGCATCTTCCATTCCAAGGGAGGCTCCTGCCTTCCTTAGCAGACACCTATCTTTCAAACCAACACAATCCCCTTCCAAGATACACTTGGAAGCCTTGCCCAGGAAAGGTGCTCCAGGTCCTCACTGTAAAATGGGGCTCCCCAGTGACTGCAGACTCGGGTGATGGTAAAGTACGATGACATAACACTTCAGAAAGAGAGCAAATGGATTTTGTTTAGGTTCATCCTTAACCAACAGGAAAGCAATAGGCAGAATTCACTCTGAGTCAAGCTCTCTGCCAGTATAAACCAGTCTAATGGGGCTGTGGCCTCTGCTGAGTCACACCACATGAGGTACATCACGACAGTTATGGAGCTGTTTACATCATAAATTTCCCCATAAGGTTTACTTTTAATACTGTAAATACACATCTGTCCTTCACCATAAGCAGATTTCCAGGTCCTACACTTTGGCATAGACCAGACAGGAAATACACGTGTAAAAGTGAAAGCTCTGCCTGATTGTTTTCACAATCATTTGATTTTCCAGCAACAGCCTGACTGCTTCACTGGCATTGGCAGCATGAAGGCACTGTGAGTCCTGCCCTGACTCTGGCCCCAGCCCCAGGGCAGCAGCACTGCCACGTGTTCCAGTCCTGGGGGAGCAAAGCTGTGCTGCTACCACAGCTCTGCTCTCACCAGCACTGCCCACGCTGGCACCAGACATCACAGCACGGCTCTGGCTCCGTGGGCACATCACCCACCAGCACACCTGGAGCCACGGCTGCCATTGCTGCCAAGCAGCAGGAATATCACTGATAGCAAAAGTCACAATAACCCTTTAACCTGTGAAATCATGTCCTTTCCAGAGCATTAGCAAGTCCCGCTTGACTCGCTCTGTAATTAATAAACCTTTTAATTCATCTTGTAGTGCATTTCTCCACTCAGGACCAGAAAATATGAAATACTACTGGTTTGAGAAAAGCATCTAAAAAAAAATAAATGGAGGGAAGACAGTGAGAGGCGGAAGGTGAGAAGCAACTGGAAAGGATACGAGGATCCTGAGAGCCAGGTATTCGGACGAACATAACTTAAATGGTTCAACTATATATCACTGCAAATAGAGTTCTGACCAAAAATAATAATTATTTTATATATATATATATTGCTATGTCATTCAGTTAAACTAAGAGGTTCAAGGTCCTGCACGAGGTGGTCCTGCGGGCAACACAGCCCCCAGCTCCCGGCACATTAAGGCTTCTGCTTTGCCGCTTTGGAAGGGAAGGGCGCTGAGGCGAAGGGATCCGCGCCGGGCAGCTCCGTAGTCCTGGAAGACAGTGGGACAACAGCAACAGACCCCGCTATGGCCTGTCTGTTGGTCTGAGATACCACTTTGTAAGCAGCTATGGGCTTGGCTTCGAGGCCCGGCCCATCTTCGGGACCGTAGTGCCGGGAATACTTGGACAGGGATTGCGGACGGAAAGGCTTGTTGGCCATGGAGCCCAGTGCAGCTTGCGGGGGCAGCGCGTGGCCGTGGCTCCTCTCACCAGCCACGTCGCTCTGCTCTGGCAGCACTGCTTTAGCAGGGACGCTCTCCTGGGCCTCCACAGCTCTTACGGAGCAGGGATGGAGATTGCCTGGCTGAGCAAACCCAGCAGAAGGATACGGAGCTCTCACCGAGGCCATGGACCCGTGTGCTGCTGAATCCAGGCACGGGAACATTGGGTGAGCTCGGCCATCGCCACCTTGGCTCAGGAAAGCAGGTGGTGTGAACGGCTCCTTATGGGAAGCCAACTCTTCCATGCTTTTCTTCTTAGTGAAAGGGGCTCTCAGAAATACATCTGGTTCCTCTGGATGTTGTAGAGCCGCGTTGCCCTTGCAGATAAAAGGAGCTTTGGTAAAGACATCCACTTCATCGGGCAGCTTCCTGGAGCTTCGGAAAGGAGCCGTGGCAAACACATCCGGTTCATTAAAAACCTCCCCGGTGTGCGACTGGAAGGCTGGGAACAGTGTCTCCCCTGCTCTGGCCTGGGCGTGGGGATCTTCTTTGGAGGCCTCATGCCTCTCCCTGGGCACAGGCTGCAGGAACCCTGGGCACAACTTGCACATCTCCTCCTCCTCTTCTGAATCCATCAGTAAAGGCCTGGACCCACTGCAGTCCAGAATATCTCCCTCATGGTCTGTCCCCTCTCCTTCGCTGCTGTAGAAGGAGCTGTTGCTTGAAGGACCATCTCTGGCCAAGGACTCTGAGTTGTGCTGCACTTTCACCTCCAGCATCTCGGGCTGACCCTTGTACAAAGCAAGTCCATCACTGGCATAATCTCCTTTACAGAGCTCAAGAGCTACAGCTGGGAACCGGCCCGGATCCCTCTGCAGACCTACAAACACAAGAGAAGAGTGTCACTGAACCAGCTCCATCTCCTTGGTCAGCGGTCACAATGAAACGTACATTACACAAGAATGTCACGCTGCTCAGATGGAAACCACCACCATGCATGAAAAATGGGCAGGAGAGGGAGGGCAAATCAATGAAAATAAAATGCCAGGGAAGATGTTTGCAACACGGCCCAGGGACACCACGGGTACCACTGCTCAGAGGATGGGAGATGTCTGACACCCACATGGGCACACAGCACCCTCAGCACCATTCCACCAGGTTTCTCTCCCACCCACCCGTGACGACAGCCACCATCGCAGAGTGTTTCCCTTCCCAATGCTGCTGCCCGAGGGAAGCTCCAACAGACAGACAAGTTCTCTCATTCCATCCTGCACTGCTGCTCTCCAAGCACATCTATTGCTTGGCTAGCCTCTCTTCCTGTGGGCCAGCCCACAGATACTGCACTCGGGCTTGTGAAATATGTGGGCATGCCTCAAAACCTGCTAAAATAACAGGCCCATTTCAAAGACTGAAGGTAAGCCTACAGCTTTTAGGGAATCCTAAGTAGCAGCTATTTTAGTAGCAGCTATTCTTCTTAACCACTTCAGACAAATGGTTTTTAAACACTCCATACCATAACTTCAAATCAAGGATCATAGCTACAATGACCTGGCTTGTTTCTGCATTAGCATAACAAGGCAGTGCAGGGAGTGGCTGTCCTGCCCTTCTCTAGCTCCAAGAGCCCACCAGGAGGCTGGGTTTGCCTTAGGACTCACACAGACAAAACAGAAGATCTCTTACCTTCACAGAACTACTGGCAGGTTAGAAGTGTGTCATTGGACTCGTTAGCAAGAGGATAGGAGAAAATCACATGAAAACTAAACAGCAGGAATTGCAGGAAGAACAAGAAGGGTGAGGAGGCTGGTTGGTACCCAGGGACAGCAAGGCACCAACCAACACACCCTGCACTGACAGAACCTCTCCCAGGGAAAACTCTGCCCAGGTTAATTGTTCATGTTTACACAGCCATCACAGCCCTCAGGCACTGCTTCTCCAGCACACCCATGGATACACAAATTATCCACTTCTTTGTCACTGCTCACAAGTAAAGACACAGTAGTCGTTCATTAGGCATCAAAACCAGTATTTATTGGGAAACTCTTCACTTGGGTACATCACACTGCTAAATAAAGACAGTGCAGATATGCAAACATTTGACCAGTTCCTCTACAAAAATAGCCTCTCTCTCTCTCTCTCTCCCCTGCAGCCGGTGTTGTCCACACTGCTTTCCCCTCAGATGCCACTCTGGGATTCCAGGAGTAGCACAGCTCCAGTGGAGCTCCCTCCCAGGAGGCTGGTCCCACACTGGCCAGGGGTCACTGTGACATTCTGAGATACAGGCTGAACAAGAGCAAGACCAGCTGCCACATCGTGCAAATGCCTCTGGATCCCCCAGTCCACACTGAACCACGGGACAAAACCATTCATCATGCAGAGCATGGTCACACAGACCAAGGGCCCACTCTGCACAAGAACAGCACATTGGGGTGGAATTTTCTTTCTAACTCTGACGTGTGTTAGCAGGTGCCTGTGCCCATGTAAGCCATGACATTTGGGACAGAGCAAGAGAGGGAGGACAGGATGTAAACCCATCTGCTTAGCAGCATGCAGCTCTGAACACAGGGACACTGCACAAGAAGCAGAATGCCCTGTTCTGGGAAAAATTACTTTTTCCGATGCTCTCTCTGCCCATTTACATGAGAAGGGCACCAAATGCTCAGCAGCAGTTTTCTCCCTTGCCAATGCAGGAGCTCTGAGTTACTCTGGGAGACAGAATCTAAGTGATGCTTCAGCAAGAGCTGCTTTCAGTCAGAGCTGCCGACTGACAGCGCCAGGGAAGGGCCACAGTGACCTGAACACAACAAAACCGGGAACAGTGATGGTACCTGAGAGTCTGGAGACTCACTGACAAGGCAGGGGCACCACCTACACTGCCAGGGAATGTTCCTCTAATGCTGAATGAGGGAGACCTGGCACTTCCAGACCCGTCCCACTGTAACTGGTCTCAGCAGCTTTTCTTTACCATGTTCCTTGGTTCCAGAAGGAGCGACAGCAGCATCATTACAAGGAAGACATCACACCAGCATTTTACCTTAATTAACATCTGGTTGTGTGACTCAGACATCTCCTCTCCAGCTGTGAGTATCATGTTAAAAAACGGTTTGGGCTACACTGACACTGAAATACCCCATCAAACCAAAACTCAGCCTGTGTGTGAAGGTCAGGGAGGAGGGAACAAGACAAGGCCAGTGCTTCCCATAACCAGCTTTAACTACAGGCCTTGCGAACCAACACTGTAGAGGTGTCCTTGACTTCCAAGACGACAGGGAATTTGAGTCTGCCAGTGCTGATGGATGCTTTGGCAGGTCTGAGATCAGAGACCAGCCAGGCTGAGACACTCGAGGGACAGTTCCCTGGGAAAAGGCCTGGATGCAGTTTGTTGTGTGTTACAGAAAAGGGGTCACTCCACAAGCTGGTGACAGCAGGAGGGTGAAGGACAAATCTCACTGAACTGAGGCAGTGCCTTTTGGTCTGGAGCCCTGGCCCATCTCCCTTCACGGAGGGCCTGACAGAACCAGGCAGATGATTTGCTTGGATTGACACAACAAAGCCCCACAACCCCTCTGCAGAGATGCCCCTTTCGCAGAGGCAGCATTTCCCAACATCTGCCACTCCTGAGACTGGGCAGCTCCTGTCCGTCCCCTCCTCCTCCAGACTCCCAAGATCTGAGTGTTATTCCATGGGGAAGTATCACTCAGGTTTTCAGTGAGTGCTCAGGTCTAAGGAATGCCCACTGCAAAGAGCCACGAGCTTTACAGCAGAAATCTTTACAGAATCTGGTGCTTGGAGATGAGGATTCTCCCTGCCCCTGTACAACAGCGGTGTGTGATATTTGATTCCAGGGCCAGACATACATACTAAAAAAGATTCCAAACTATACTCAGGCTCTTTTTCAAGAGAGAGAACCTTAAAAAAAACCCTCTCATCACTCAGTACCCCAGGAACACGCTCTGCAGGTATTTAGACAGCAACCGGGAGAGCTTTACCCCAAGTGACAGCCCTGGCACCTGGAGTTTTCCCAGCTTCCAAGGGAAACAGTGCCCTGAAGTGGCAGAGTACTGAAATAACCAAGAGGAAAACTAGAAAAGATTTACTCCCTATTACAGGAGGCAGAGCAGTCACCACAATGGCAAGGATCTCACTTCTGGAGGAGAGCCCAAAAAAAAGGTCAGGGGAGACAAGGAATTCCTGGAATCTAAAGCTACTCTTTCACCAGGAAACTCTACTGATTTCATCAAGCCAAAGTCAGGCAGGACTCAACATACAGGAACAGGTAGCTAAAGACCAGCACAGTTAGCGGTGTGCAGAATTACTAGTTTGGAATTTTAAAAGGGTCAAAAGACTTATCACTGCTTCATTCTTGCACTGTGGAGATTTTTCTTGTATTTCAATTCCTAGAAGCAATCTCATTAAACAACAATACAGAACTACCCCACACAGCACTTCCAGCAAGGAGGCAGAACACCAAAGGTCAGTGACACCTGTGGCACTGGACAATTTGCAGAATTAAGTGTTTCTGTTCAAAGCCGCTCACAGAGGGAGACCTGGAGGCAGATCCAGGGCCTTCAGTTCCAGAGGATAAGGAATTTAATGCTGTAGGTCTGGCACACTTGTACAGCCATCTGCACCAGGCAGGAGTTAAACACACCAACCCACCCCCACATTCCAGCAGCTCATGAACAGTCTGACCCCCTGCACACGAAGAGCATCCCCCGGCTCCCCCTCAGCTGTGCTGTGCCCAAGCCGGCGCTTACACGGGTCCTGTTCAAGGCACAGTCGGGGACCCTCTCAGAAAAACACAAAGCAGTTCCATGGGGTGCCCCCTGTCCAGAACAAGCCCAGCCAGCAGCCCCTCCTCGCTCCCCAGGGACAGCACGGTGAGATCCAGAGCCAGAGCTCAGCTTCTGCCCGTGTGGAAATGGACAGCACAGAACAAAAATACAACTACAAAGGAACCCTTTCGTTTCATGTTCTTCCCCCCAAGCCTCCATTTCCTGCTGCGGTGGTGCAGCTGAGAGTGCAGTGTGCACACCTCAGCACTGAGACACCGGGGAACTCCCCCGACTGTTGGTGACTGAGCTGCCCATCAGCATCGCTCCCCAGAGCATTCCATGTCACATCCATGATCCCCCCACATCTCTACCAGCTACTCCCCAGCTCCAACAGATTCCCAGGGGAGTTCTTGAAGTACAAAAGTTTGGCTGAAAAGAAAATAACTTCCACATGCCCCACCTGAGCTGCTGTTGCAGCACCCTGGGTGCCCAGTGACGCTTCCTGGAGTCAGAGACCCATGTGCCCCACAGTTCACGTTTGCTCGGGTACCTCAAAACTTGCTGAACTCTGCCTGAATCACATCCAAAATTTCATTGCAATAACGATTTTTTTTTCCAATCAATTTTCAAATAAGGTGGGTTTGCACAACCACTGGAGGCAATACTCTGCAAGCTTTCAGGCCAAAGAACACCATCATTGTTCCTTTACAAGAAGCTCCCTCTAAAAATAATTTTGCTCCACACAGATTGGCTCAAGCTTCCCTGGCCTGTAATGAGTGGGCTGCAGGAGGATGCAGATCTGCCACAAAGCCAAGATTCTCCCACCCACTGTCCCAGCAGGTTACACAGCACCTGAAGCCCTGGCCAAGGAAGTCCCAAGGGATCCTGAGAAGACTCAGACAGTCCAAACCCAGGAAGTTGCACCTTCTGTTTTGGGACAGATGCTCCCAACGCAGTGGATATTGTCAGAAACATGGTGCCTGACTGAACTTGTGCTCACCTGCTTAAAGATGAACAAGGAGGTTTCCAAAGGCAGGGGCCCTTCCCAACCTGAGCCCCTCAGAGTAAGCGAGAACCAACATCACAGTTCCAGCTATTCCTTTGAACCTCTGCCACCCAAACCCAGAGTTTGTTCCTGCACCCAAAGCACAACACTGACTTGAAGGGAAATTGCTCCGTGTGCTGTGGTTGTGTTTGCAGTACCCTGACAGGAGATCCACCGAACAGCCACTGCCACCACTGCCAGCTCCAGCCCCCTGTGCCATCCCACCACGAGGGCACTGCTCATGGGCAGAGCAGAACAGCCCTGCTGGGACTTCACTGACTGCTTTTGTCACTGAACACCTCCTGACCCCATAGCCCTTCAGAGGGGACACAAACATCTCCCCTGGCTCCAAACAAGGCTCCAACCAAGCTACAACAGGCTCATTCTCAGGCCCTCAGGGGAATGCCAGGCACCAAACGTGCCCCGCGGGACATGGGGTGAAGTTCAGTTTGTGCCCTCGGAACAGCAGCTTTCACACAAACTCCTCAGTTCTGAGCAGCACCAACACTGACCCAGAAACCGTGGGACACTCAGTTTCTGGAGAGTTTAAAATGAATCCCCAGTCTCCACTCATCTCTCATTTCCATTCGCTCTGCAAACACATGGTGAATATTTTCTGATGAAGGAGGTCTAAGAACAGGCGTCTCTAAAATATTGTATTTCCACCCACACCCATGAACAGCTACTTGAAAAAGCAATAAAATAAACATTCATATCTGCTTATTTAATAGCATTATTAACAACCCAGTGCATTTGTCATTTCTTCCAGAACCCTTGAACAAGCGCCATTAGATTTAAAATCTTAAACATTCTTTAAAAGTACTTTAATTCACAGAAATCTTTGTTTCTAATATACAGTAGATGGTTACTTTTTAAAATCCATTCTCTTTTCATATAATCTCAGTATCTGACTATACAATAACTTTCTATCTATAGCGTCTTCATGTTTTCCAGTCCAGCTTGCCTGTGCTTTAGGAATATAAAACAAAAAAATAATAAAGTTCTATCCACAATTTTACTAAGGTCATTTCCATAGTTCTCATGTAAAGCTTCTCTTGGAAAGTGCAGTATACACATGTAATGATACAACACACTTAAGCAATACTTTTATTAATAAGTGTAGGTTTTAAAAGAAGAGTAATGTAGAGACACAGCCGATGGGAGTTCTATGTACAGAATTTGTTAAACTAAGTGTTGGGGTGGGGAGGAGAAGGAGAGAGGAAAGGAGGAGTCACAAACTTGGGGTTCTTCCCTTCTCAGCGAGGTCAGCACAGACACATCAGTCGCTCGCACTTTCGCACGTGGGAACTGCACTGTTACTAATACAGCTACAAACACAAACACAGGGAGCAGGAAGCTGGGGAGAATTCCACTACAGAGGAAGAGTCCGTCTGCTCAGAGAGGGCTTTCAAATACGAGATAGAAATTCTGGACTTCATGATAAGCCAAGGAAAACGAGTTGAGCGTATCCAGCTATTGACAAACCAAGCGTGTGAAGGGGGAAAGAAAAGGGAGAACCCATCGAGTTGTAGCAGCACTGATTTCAAACCACCTGAACCAAGTGCATGCGTGTTCACAGAGACTGGGGTGGAGAAAGGCCCACAGGAATCTTTGTCTACTGAAACAATGGCTCCATACTGAACTGGGGTGCACTACAGCAGTTACAAGAGAAAATGGAGAACCCAGAACAGATACCAGATGCTTGACTAAAACCAGGATTAAAAATAGACAAACAACCGTAGGACAATTTGTTTCATACACAATTTACAGCAGGTTGAGGGGATTTTCTTTTTTTCCAGTCAAACACAAGAGTCACAGGAAATACATCTGCTGCTGCCACAGCGCCCTTTTCACCCAAAGAAAGGTCAGTGAAACACTAGTCACAGCCATACTCACACGGATTTGGTTCAAAACCTTGTTACATTTCACTTAGGGTCATTTCTGCAGCTTTAACAATCTGGTTTTTTTCTTTTTTCTTTTCTCTTTTTTTCCTTTTCCCTGGTTCTCCCTCCCCCAGGAAGTGCAGTTTGTTCCAGCAGGATTGTTAAACAGCAAACCACAAGCTGGGGGCAGCTGGAAAACTCTTCACGTGCACCATCACCAGAGTACGGCCAGACTGCTCTGGAGGAACCCGGGGCTTCCTCCTCCTCTGAAGCAATTCAGAGCCACCAGCTCTCCTACCCCGTGTCCTGCAGCTGAGGGATGTCCCTGCCACTGTCACCTGGCCCCTGCTCCTGCCCAGCCGTGGGGAAACGGGAAAAGAACGGAAACCACATCTAAAAGCACAAAGCAAAGATTGGGACGCGCTGGTCATGCCCTGCTCCGGGGAGAGGAGGCTGGTGCAGGGTCACAGAGCAGCCACAGCTCCCTGAGCAGGGACAGGAGGGCTCTCCACGGTGCTTCCCTGGACATGGCCGTGGGACAGTGCAGAGGGAACCCCCCAGGGCTTTACCAGCTTTAGAGAGAACAGGCTACCTGGAGAGCTGAGCCAGAATCTTCCCCAGGGAGTGGGAAGACAGGGAGAGAGGTGGGTGACTGTCTCCTGTTGGCAGATTTTTCTCTTAATTAAGGGGTGG